>OY759184.1:12655358-12872186 GCA_963662085.1 Eupithecia inturbata
TTATTAGACCAGTAGGTTTTCCTAAAAACATAATAAGCATGATTAGTGGTAAGCATACTATAAATGTTTTAGCATTCTAAGAAATGATTAAAGAATGCTTGCGTGCTTCATAATTTTTCCTCGCCTGCTTTAAATACCCGAGCAATATCTAATGCACCTGCTGCATTATTTTCAGGCGCTGCATTGGTTTTTAAATTATTTTCCGAATTGCACAGACCTGCACAATTGTGGTTTCCAACCACATCCAGGTTTGGTGAAAGTATGTAAGTGGCCAGCTGTTAGTGTACTTAAACATTTTATTACTTTGACTATAGGACAAGCATTTACGAACAGAAATCACAGCGCAAACAAATTAAAATTGTCATCCTCAATTTAATAGTAGACGTCCCTTACATTATAGCGCATTTTTTCAAAATATTTTTCTAGTTTCTAATCTGATAAAAAACGGTTTAATCCCGCGAAAATGTAGAGAACCACTCCTCCTATTGCTGATTGACAATTGGTTGTTGACCATTGTCAATTATCATTACCATCAACAAGCAATAACTGGTCTGGCCCAATTGCTGAGGTTGGTTGAGACCTGTTAAGTTAAAGACAAAAGAAAATGGCTAAAAAAAAGGAGCCTCTTATAGGCACAGTGTTTCGTCGATACGACTTGAGAAATGCTTGAGAATAACAAAGGCGATAGATCTACAAAATGTACCTGAGAAACTAAAAGTCTAATAATTTAGATACACAAAATGGTTTTCTACTCGCTAACTTATATACAATTCTACCTAAGTATCAATCACTCTAAGCCTGTAACACTGGTAAAAGTAGGCACCATACTCTACCAGTTATTTTGACCACGTCAATGATGCAATCAGCATTTCGGCAATTTACAATGCCAAATGTACCTATCTATGTGATAAATTCCGGTGATAAATCATGGTAGAGCTCATTATAGAATGTTGCTGTGCTAGTTCCTATTAAAGTCTTGTTGTATTTTTGGTGCTTATTCCATGGAGTTCGGCAATATTAACAGTGGATGAAAATTGTGAAGCAATTTATTCGATTTGTTCAAACGGTGATTTCGTTTTCGAAGAAGATACTGTACAAATTAATAAATCCTATGGAGTTTTTATAACCTTTATAAGAGACTAGCTGCTGCCCGCGGCTACACACGCGCTTTTTAAGTAGCCTATGTACGGACATAGGCTACTTAAAAGGAGGAGGTAAATGGTATCCCAGGGATACCATTTACCCCCCTGCCAAATTTCATTGAGATCCGTTCAGCCATTAAGGCGTGAAAAGGTAACAGACAGACAGGCAAGCAGAGTAGTATTATCGGTTTCCTTTGTGCATAATTATACGTTTCTAAGCCAACGTTGCTTTGAAGTTAGACTAGAGTATTAAGTAATTACTGGCTGAATGCAAGTGATGAATCTATTATCTGTCATATTGTTTCGAAATCATTACCCCCCTCCCTCCTTATTTAGAGAGGCATGTTATGTATGCTGATAAAGATGAAGGTAACAAACAAATCGGTCGTCAGAGATGACTTGTCCTTATCTCATATACCTACACTGAGGTCGGCACAAAAATGTCTTCTTATAGATGTGGATTTTATGAAAACATTTTTGTGCTGGTCCGACAGTGATATCGGATTGGAGATCGATGATTGTGATAGCACACTCATCGGTTTAAGTGAAAAAGGGGAGATGAGGTACCAGCCTCTCAAAAGTGGAAGGCTCAAATTAGGTGCAATTAGTGTAGTTGTAACACAGGCCAGCTGTTGAGTAAGCGCCTGGGAGAACGCACCATATCTACAGATTTTACTCACAATCTATGATTACATTGATCACAATGTAGGTTTTTTTTTTGGTTCATTATTGCTGTTTTAAGTGGGTTCAATATAATTAAGATTAGTGATTTGTAGACCCTAGTAGAGTTTAAAAAAATATTGATTAATAGGCACGCCAATCAGAAATTACTCAAAGTCGCTTCTAGTTTCGCTTAACTCGTGTGTCGAGAATATAAACCGATGACATTGCAGCTAGATCCTATTTATTCCAAACACCGATGGATCATTCTGATAACAATATCGCTTTGGTTATAGCACAGAATAGCGTCATATTTCAGGCAGATGATATATGGCGACATCTGCTGACAACTATATGTAACGACGGATAGGAATTGGCTGGCTTTGGGCCCCGTTCTATATTGTCTCGTTTAGCATCCGTTTTAGAGTAGATTAGTTGGTATAACTCGACAGCATTTATTGGTTTTTGATTTTTTAATTGAACACCGTGATTACTGGAAACAGGGAAACATGTCAGTGTGTGTGCTTACACTTTTGACGCTTAGAGGATTAATAATGGATGAGCTAAGCCTAAGGACATACTTTCATGCATTATCCTAGACAATAACGCGTAAGTTGTAGAGGTTTTTGATATAGAGATGATTGTAGAGGCGACACCTTTTGTCATTGCATGATTTTTCCGCTTCTGTTAGGTACCTAACAAAGTACCAAACAAGTTTTATTTTCAAAACTAGAAAGTTATAAAAAACGTTTACTTATTAATACGCAATAAGCAAAAGCGGTGTCGCTCCTTGTTAAGGTAATATAATCAATACTATAGTTTAAAGTTACTAACTTCATAAAAAACTAGTTGATGTTGAGTGTGTGTGGTTAAGGTGGTTCGATTCGCGTCGGCGTTAATTTCACATTTGACAAGTCGTTTGCCGACGACTCTATCCCGACAGGTTTCTAAGTGTGATTCGGTAAGATTAAGATTGCAGCAAATATAACAAACTTTAAAAAAAAAATTGCGTCATCACGAATCAAATCACCTTGAAGTCCCTCACATCCCTCGAAGTCCTTACAAAGGTAGATAGATAAGGTTTTTATTTAAGACTTCAGACACACACATACATATCAGACAATAACAATTAAACAGGATGGTAGTAAAAAAGAAACAATAATAAAAATACAGTTGACTAAATAATAAAAACAAATAATAACATAATAACAATCTAAGTAAAATGTCTGTGTGTGCTGCAGTACATCAAAAAGGCAATGGCTCAGCGGAATATTTTGCTCAAGAAGCAAAAACACTGATTTTCAGCCATAACCCATAGAGAGCAAGCAGAACGAGTTTCAAGTGTAATGTGTACTAAATTGTTTGTGTAGTAATAATGTAGTCCAAATGGGTGTAGCAATATCGGCGTTTCTTTGTAATGTACCTACATGGCAACAGGGCGAAGCGATAACAGAAGTAGGTGTTATTTTTGGCAAACGAAGCGCTTAGGAATACCCTCAACTTGTTTTTGTAACAAAAACTTTTAAAAATGTAATTTAAATGTAAATTTAGTTTTAACATTACGAATTGGGGGAGGAATATTGTTCCAGCACTTACAGGTACATGCACAAGCAAGTTTAGTGTTGTATACTCGTAACTCTACCTAACTATCTGGCTATTTCAGAGTTTGTATTAATTGAATGGGCTACGTCCTATAATTTTACTATCCTATCTCCCTTCCTCGCTGTATCTAAAGAATGGTAAAACAACACCTTAATTCAATTTCTCGCAGATTAACCAAGATTCAAACACCATTCATCGCAACTGCGATTATAGATAGCAAAAATTAAAGTCGAATGTCGATGTTAATAACGACATCTGTCTAACTGCACTGAGAAGGATGAAATCAGCCAGACTTGTTTTGAGCTGCAACTTGGAAAGTTTTTTAGGTTTCCTGAACATTTAACAGTTGGACGTTTATGTTATTTTAGTAATTTTTAAGAAGGAACTACAAAATAAATCACTATAAATCAAATAATATCCCATAAAAAAAACGATTTCGACGGGCTTGAACCCGCATCCTTCCCTCAGTTCGGGAATGCGCTAACCAGTTACACCACGAGGTCAAGTGACGTAGGAGACGAAAAACTTTGATTTCTTAGAAATTACCCTGAGTGCGAGGGCTTATAATAAGAAATAACATCACTATAATAACAAACATCCTAAATGTATAGAGTAAAATTTTCCACAAGTCCTAACATCTTAATAGTGGCGATCAAAATTACGCCTATGATGGCCTGACATGAAAGCCACCATGAGCAAATAAAAATATCATCTCAGTACGCATCGCAAAACGTGATTAAGAAATCTCATAGAGTCAAAGACATCTTTACTGCAATCATATAATTCTAGGTAGATAGGTAGATAACCAAAAACTTAATTAAAGTTCAAGTACTTAACCAGATTCTTCCCGCAGGTTCGTATGCTTTCTTCCTGGATAAAAAGTAGCATATGTTCTGCTTCAGGATACAATCCTCCTACTTATAATCAAGATTTGTTCAGCCAATAATCCTAACCACGTTACAGTGACATTTCCAAGCCCTGCTCGTAGTGAGGCTATCACTTATCCATACTAATATTATAAATTCGAAAGTAACTCTGTCTGTCTGTCTGTCTGTTATTTTTTCAAGCCTAAACGGCTGAACGGTTCTCAACAAAATTTGGCAGGGAGGTAAAAAGTATCCCAGGGCCGTCGCTGTCCGTACATAGGGTACCTAAACACGCCTTAGGGTACGCTTGTCTTTCTTGGCTTCCAGTGCTATTCACAACTACTGATAACTAGGTACCTACATTCAGTTTCTGACGCGCTGCGCTGCGGTGGGTGCATATTGTATTTATTAGCCTATGATAAGTGTACGAGTTGTTGCATTCATTAGTTAATATACTTACCATAGAGACTGAGGCTGACGGACAAACCGATCAATGGTTTATGTTAGCTGTAGCATAAGTATGTAAATAATGTATAATATAAACAAATAATAAAAAAAAAGCGCGTGCTAAGCCACGTGCAGCAGTTCGTTTAAAATAAATCTCTCTTTCTAAAAGCATGTAAGAACAATATTGTATACGACACGACCTCAGACGACCGACATTTTGTTGTTAAAACATCGCAAAACTGAAAAGAAAGCTTAGGGCAATAAACTGAAATAACAGCGAAAACGCTTCCTCTAATAAAGAACGAGTTTTCAAAATGCAATTTAGCTGGATAAGCAGGGGCCAATTTCGCACAACTGCGATATTTACCAAAAAATATTTTCGACTTAAAAGGACTAAGTCTATTCAAATGTCTATTCAAGACGAAGTTATAGGTCACCAAAAAACCGTTGCGTTTAGACACATACTCGTAAGAAGTCTTTGAAGTCTATTGTTATTTCATTGATAAAAGGACAAAAAATATTTTTGGTTGCCAAATTTATTTACACCCATAATTAGTAGGTAGGTACGTTTACTGCATGTTTTCAGTCCTACAATAGATCTTTATATCCCGAAAACTTAAACACAGCGTGAAACGTGCTACAATTCGAACAGTTTATACTCGTAACTACCAAAAACTTTTAGGAACAGCCTCTTTTCTCAATCAAAATTTCTTTTAAATAAAATTTTAGTGCTATACAAATAGATTCGACAAAAAACTCGAAGCCACAAGAATACCCACCTAGCTCGCAAGGTAAAATGGGAAAAAATAATGGGAGAAATATGCAATTATCCCTTTTTTCATTGCCCCTGCGACGCGACGGCGCGGCGCGGCCCGCTAAAGGTGCGTTAAACGAAGAGCTTCCTAATGTTACTGCTTGCAATGATTATTACTTCACGTTGAAAACGGATTACGTTATACAATCTGCACGAATTATCCTGATTTACTGATTTTACATTTAAGTAGATTAAACAAGACCGGTTGGCGATTAAGTAACCATTTTCATTCGGTATGGATCTTATCCAATGTGTATAAGTTCCTTCGTGGAAAGCGTGCTCCATCTTATACAACACCTGCCGTTTCTAAGTTCATCCCCAATTTAAAAAAAAACATACGTACGACAAAGACCCGTATTTGGAAGTTCCCGGAACTTAAAATGTTAACCATCTGAAAGGTTAACAACAAATTAGTAATACATATTGTACTAAACGTAAAAGTAATTAAAAATACTTCACAAAGATCTACCAATTGTGAGCATAATAGGCAATACCGCATTCATTTCTTACACAATGTGTAATACTGTGGGGGAAAAGCACAGATGCAGATAAAAGTTTGCTGAAAATTATGACACTGCATGAAGGAATCCTTACAGGTACGGGCTGGGGCGAATAAATCTTACATTCCCTCATTATCGCGCTTGTGATGTTGGCGAAATTTCACGGGAGATTATAAAATATGGGCCGGCATTTTTTATAGCTGGCCTTTGTGGAACGTGAGCGAGGACGTTTGTTATTCAAAAAATGGTTGCCGAGGGGAATTCATGCATACCTATAGCTTTTAGGGTTCCGTACCCGAAGGGTGAAAACGAACTCTATTACTAAGCCTCCGCTATCCGTCCGTCCGTCTGTCACAGGACTCTATTTCATGAACCGTAAGAGGTAGACTTCTAAGAAAAAGTAACTTTCAGAGAATGTGGATTTTAGCTTGCCGCTGTATCAGCAAATAATAAATTAAAATAAATATCTATTTCTAAGGGGGCTCCTATACAAATGACTTGTCGATGTATTCATTACGGATGTAAGCGGGTTTACTACGAACCTTATTTGTGTTGGAAGAACACCGACGTTTCGTACGATTTTTTGATGTGTCGATTTTTTGGTTATTTTTGCTCCTTTATTTGTCAAGACTTTATCTCTTGAACCACATTAGATAAACACATGAAACTTTATATATAATAAGTAACACTTCAACTGTAATAACAACAAATGCTAAAAATATACAAAATTTAAAATTTAAAAGGGTCTCCGAACAAGTGAAAAATTGACGTTCTTTGAAGAAGTTGCCTGATTTTTACGGTACGGAACCCTTCGTGTGCGAGTCGACTCGCACTTGGCGGTTTGTTCTTTTACCTACAGTTTTTTTGGAAGAGTGTGTATGCCTACCTACTTAAGTACAGGGAATTACTTTGATAGTAGATAAGCTCGATCGCCGTGTAAAAATGGAAAAGCAATTGCATTTTTACCCCAATCCTCCATTAGGATAGATTTAATAAGTGGAAACTACTCCACTCGACCTATGGATCAGAGTAGAATAGATTCAAGCTGTAGAAACTGATCCACCCGGGCTATGGATAAGAGTTGACAAAAAAGTAGAAACTAATCCAATAGTGGATCTGCAAAGTGGATCAGAGTGGAAAAAAGCGTTTTTCCATAATCACCACGCTTGGCAGGCGGAATGGTGATAGCGGTAGCTTTTTAAAAATTCACAAAATGATGCTGCTGCCCTTCCTTTGATAGGTCACCTTAGTCGGCTCTTACGACATCAACAGGCTGAGTTGGTGCGGTCGATTGTTACGCCACGACCGCCGACCACCTACCTAACAATATAAAATTATAAAATTTACTTACTTATTCATACCAAACTTCGCATAGAGTCTACAGGTGATCGGAATGCTGGCTTCTATTTCGGTCAACGAATCAGCATTGCTTTCAACGTGGCAATGCTGCCAGCATTCTGGGCACACTGCCTTCTGGTGACGGCTTAGATTTTCAAGAAATAGATATAAGTGTAAATACTAGTTGTAATTGTTTTATTCTGGTATTGTAATTTTCTATATTATCCTTTATAATTTTTATGGTAGATATTTTTATAAATTATATATTGTTACTCCAGTCTTGATACACACCTACTTCCAGAAATCAAAAGAAAAAGTAACACAGAAAATAACCAACATACTTAAGTCACAAAACGGCACAAGTTATAGTGACAACGTGCAAATTGGACTACTACTAGTTTAGATCTTGTGAAGATACATCACACTTGCCGATGACAGCCTTTACACCAACCCCTACATTCACATGAAAAACCACATTCAAGGGTAATCTGAGGGTAACCAATAATTTATGTTTTACTAAACAAACCCCTATGAAAACATGGCTTCCGCACCTTTGCTCCACTTATCCGTGTAATTCGCGAAATGTTCCGTGAAATAATCTCACAGGTCCGTTACTTACCTACGTAGAATTAGGTGTTACCATTATTGGATAGGTAGATATTTTAAATGGTAACATCTTTTTATCAAGAGTCATAAACCCTCACATAGTAGTTTAGTGTAGGTTTATGTGCCTTCAGTAAATTATAGTAAAATTTATTGCATCAAATACATGTAAATAAGGTACATAGGTGGTGTATGTTTAAATAAGACACAATATATTTCTACCGTTTCGGCGAGTAACTCGCCTGCAGGCCAGTTTTTGAGCAAGCATGATGTCCCCTGCCCCGTCATTTTGGCTTTACTGGGAAAGTTAAATTAATAGTTCTACCTAAATTGATTGATTGAACATGACTTAAATTTCAAAGGTTCGAAAAGTTTGGTTCCTGTAGAAATATATCTATGCAGCCGTTTATGGCCGCGGTGGCAATCGCGAGAATTTTTCTTTTAGCTGCAGTTTTGATGCCTGTGTTTCATCAACACCATTTTAGACGTGCTTGCTTGCCAAAGTAAATAAACATTTATTCGAATACCTAGTAGCTAACGGAACACCAGCACTAGCTGGGTGTCGAACGGGCCCTTAACAACAATATGCTGAGTTGAAGTTAAAACAACTCTAATGTATCTTAAAAGTGTCTTATTTTATCTTCTTATAAATAAATGTCTTCTATCTCATTCTATTATATTAGCTGGTAAGTTACCAGGTACCATAAAATAGCATGAGTAGTGAGTTTGTTCGCTTTATTCGCCTCGCTACTCTTTCTAGTACCTACTCTACCAATGGCGCTGCCAGAATTTGGCATCTCTTAGGTGTTTAATCCTTAAGGTTTACAGGATGGCACGTAATATGTGTACTAAGCCGAAAGCCGAAGCCGTATCCTTTCCGGGTGCAAAATTAATTTACTTATCTAGCAGATTCAAGATAATAATAGTAAGAAATCTCATTTCAGGTTCAAAGTAGATTAATAATGAATAATACTGAACAATCCAGACACCATCCTAGACCCAAACTAAGCAGAGTTTCTGTTATGGGTACTAGATAACCGTTTTCTAAACAATAAATCAATAACTTATTGTAATTATTAATGCAACCCCTTATTCTAAATAGTAATAGTAAATCTAATAGTCTAAATAATTTCTGCTGTTATAATAATTAATATTATTATTTTAAGTCTTAATTTAGTATATCTTGTTACGCATTTTATCAATGATAGGAGCGGGTCTCCTGACACAAGCTAACTTTGCATATAGGGTAACTCCAGAACCTGTATATATAGTTTCTAAGTAATTGCAATAAACATTTATTATTATTATTAAATCATACCTATAGATCTTTTTACTAAACACAGACCCGTAACGAATATCTGCAGATCGTGCAAATAAAGTACCTACGTTTGTCTCTCATAGCATAATTAGTATAATTACCTTAGCACATAAATATTAGCATTCAACTAGAATGCAGCTGTAAACTTTACACAACTATTCGAAATAGGCGAAATCACAATAGGTAGTACGTTGAAAACTTAAATTTGGTTCTGCGCTGACTTTGCTGCGGCTGGATTCACAAGGTGTTGGGATAGACGAGTCTGTTAGGGCAAGTTGGGTGCAAGAATTTGTGGCTGAGCTATTTACTAGGGAAGCTGCAGGTTTGGCATTTGCACCCAAGCATGTTCTTACCTGTCTACAACCACAATTTTATAAAGATTTTTATACCGAACATGTTAAAACTGAGACTAAGATAATACTTCTGTTGTGATACCCCATGCGCACGCGCCACAAATCAAAATGGCGTACATCAAAATAATAAATGCGAAAGTTAGATGAATGTTTGTTACCTCTTCACACCAAAACTACAGAATGGATGGGAATGAAACTTTGTAAAAATGTAGCTCTTAACCTGGAATACTACTACTATTTATATCGGGCAAAGGCGTGCGAAACCACGGGAAGCTGATAATAAATAAATATAATGTTTTGCCTATGTACCTGAAAAACACTTAAATCTTACTCGTAATTGTAAAAGGACAAGCTATTTTCTGGGGACAACGCCCAGCACAAGCCGCTGAAGCTAGAAAGCTGAAATTTGAAAAACTACACAACCTCCCGCTAAGGGATTTTAGGAAATTCCATCCTAACTTTACTTATAAGGTTAAAAAACCAACTATGACATTCATCAAGTATAAGGTTCAAACTCAAACTGAGGTAACAAAAAATATGAGATCGGAACTACAATAAGGAAGCAGATTACAAGAACAGTAATTTTCAAACAATGTTTGAACAGTCTCACGAAATAACAATCGATTGTCTTTTGTTCTCTTGTTACCATTAACAATGTTATCGGGCAGTGTTCAAATCCTGGTTCAAGATATCGTATTATTTTTGGAAGCTTTTAAAATATTTCTTTTTTTAAATAATGACGCATTTTCGCTTGTGTATTCATTGAATTTTTTTGTGCTAACATTTGCGGTAATTTTGTATTACGTAGAACCTAAAAGTTCTTAGGTTCTTCGTAATACAAAATTACCGAAGTTACGTTTTTATTTTCATACTCCTGTACCCTACACCTATTGTGTCAAGTATCTTAAATTTAAATTAAATTACACCACGAGGTCAAGGTCAAGGACTTAGGAGTCGAAAAACTTTGGGACTTCCTAGACCCCGAAGAGAGTCCGAGGTCGTTGGGGAGTCCGAAGACTCTAGCGCCGTTAGCTCCACTTACAGGGGAAACATTGAAGATCTAAGACTTGATTCAAGTATAGCAAAATTTATTTTGATCTGCATGAGGTAGGAATGTAAGTTTCTGTTTATTTATGTTACAGCCGCAGATCGACAAAATTACATGAACACAGACCAAAACGCTGCTACATAACGAAGACATCTTCATCATCATCATTTCAGCTCGCCAACTTCTACTACTGGACACAGGCCTGAGCATAGGCCTTAGGAAGCCACAAACAAAAATTTTAACACAACACAGGTTCTGGCGGCGAAATGACGCTGTGTGGATTGTCCAGCATTATTTATTTCATTATTTGTATAGAGCTATAGATAGTGCTGTTCTATTAGAGCAGATAATACTTACTAAAATTACTGAATCAGAATGCCAAAAGGTAAACTATACCTAGCCAAACTCGATGTAGAATGTGTGTAGAACAATCCTATTTACACCACATTCCATTCCAACCCAATCAAAACTTGTCTGCGGTGCACGCTGTCGTAGGTACATTACATAACTACAAAGCCAAATTCTCAGTACAAACCCATACTCGCTAATGTTATAGCCCGGTCACACGCTCCGTCTTACTTGGAAGCATGCCTGCAGAAACCAGTTTGCGCAGGCAAGACGGAGTGTGCGGACGGCAAGACGGTAGCCCGGAAGCGCGGCTTGTGCCATCGTTGACATGCCGAAGATTGGACTGCGAAAATTTAGTTTTCACGTCTACTTGAGTGTGTGCCCGGTCATTCAAACCGCGTTTCAGTCCGGCAAAGTGTTTTCGACGACACATGTCATATCTATATATATAAATCTATATCCATATATATATAAAAGGAAGTCGTGTTAGTTACACTATTTATAACTCAAGAACGGCTGAACGAATCTCGGTGAAATTTGGCAGCGAGGTAGATGGTATCCCGGGGCCAGATATAGGCTACCTTTTATTCCGGAAAAAAGCGTGCGAAGCCGCGGGCAGCGGTTATTAAATCATAAAAATTAGTGATGTGAGAGGATATTCGAAGGAATTTATGACTGAATTCATAGTATTGTACCAATAAATAAAAAACCTGTTCTGTAGGCAACATCGTAACATGACGGACACCGAAAATAGAGAAATAAAAGCAGAATATAACCCGTATTGACAGTTCCGTCCAGATGTATGAGACATGACATGCGGTTTGCGCAGTCTAGTTTACACGAGCTTATTTACACGTGTGGCCACTGTACCGGTGTTCCGTCTTTTGGCATATCTGCACAAACTGGACTGCGCAAGCAGGACGGAGCGTGTGGCCTATTTTACAGTTTTCAAACTGCGGATTTATTCAATTTCACTAGGATACAGGAGTGTTCGCAAGGTATGCGTGTGTGTATTTTTTTACAAAGTAAAGTTGTTTAAACAGTGCTATATATTTGCAATAACTAAATTTGTATAAAATAATCACTGTATCGACTAGTTCTGTGAGTCTAATAAAGAATCCTTTTCTTCTCTTATTTTATGAGTGTGATGAGAAATTTCTGGCGTGTCTGGCTTAACTTACTAACTTACTGGCCAACACTCCTGGTCTAAAGGAAATAACGCATTTTTATTTTTTAATTTTTTTGAGTGGTAAAGATCTAGACTTTGTAAATACATATTTAAACTTTTAAATACTTAATTCGTTAGATATCGTTACATTAAACGTTTTTCTAGGCAAAGACTTCCTTTTCCTTTGCACAGGTCCACGGTCTAGAGCAGTTGTGTCCAATCCTTGTCAAATAATTGATTACCTATTCACTCTTGTCTTGAAGAGACCCAGGTTGTAATTGGCCGGAAAAACAGCAGCAGGGTACGTGTTCCAAACCCCAGCAGCGGTACAAATGATGACGGTGGAGGAAAACCGCTTAGTGCGTGTGGACGGTATATCCACCATGTATGGATGGTATTGCGCTGTGCGTCTGCTTGTCCTGGAGTGGAAGAGGGATGGTGGGATCAGGTCAGGTAGTTCTTGTGAGCATTCTCCGAAATATACATTTCTTGTGAGCATTCTCCGTAATGTACATTTCGGAGAATGCTACATGGTTATGAACTACAAGACCTGATCCCACCATCCCCCTTCCACTCCAGGACAAGCAGACGCACAGCGCAATACCATCCCTACTTGGTGGAAATACCGTCCACACCTTTAAAAGATCGAGAGATAAGCGACCTTGCGGCGGTGTTCGTACTTTGGACCTTTTGTAGTTGAATAAAAATAGCAAATTTTTTAAAAGCATGTCTATTTGATGTATGTACATATATCCGATAGTATACCCTACGTGATCAAAACTAAACGTCTTGGTATGAACTTAGGTACATACTTATTATTAAAAATTATGAAATGCTACTGCATATCATTAGCTACTCTAATTAACAAGTAAGACTGGATTAGCAATGTTATTGCGGGTTTTAACAAAAAAATCTATTTACATTTACTATTTTACGCAATAAGTTAATGTGTATTTAAAACATTTCATCAGGTTATTGTTTGTTGTTTTAAACCTGATTTTTATATTAACGTTTTCTTTGTCATGCCACTAAATATTTTAAATTGGCGTCTCTGCTTAGTACGACCTGATTTGATAAAATACGAAAATTATTCATTATTATAAAAAAATGGCCTAGGTACTTTACTGATCGACAGGACCTAAATCGTCTCTTTATAGACGAACAAGGCCAAGGTGATCAACAAGTAGAAGAAAAGTATAATTATTATTGTAGAACAAAAGAACCTTTAAAAGAAATCATTTGCTCGTCCCTGTGACGATTATTTTGGAAGAACAATTTTACCTAAACTACTATAAAATTTTACAAGAAGTTGTACGTTAAATACGTACATCTAAGTAATAAATTAGGTACCTGAACCATAAAAAATCAGTCTATTAATGTCTATGAAAAAACAAAAATCGTAATACTTTACTTAACGCATTCACTGCCAAACTTCAGCGATGCGACTCCGAGGGGCGGCGTCGTCCGTGCGGTGGCAGTCAAAGTGTTAAATATAAGTAAAATCACCCAATAATAAATTGCAAGTTTATGTCACGTACCAAGTGAACGGTAGCTCGTAAGTTTTGATGGAGGGCGCTGTATCGAGTGACGTCACAGTGAAAGTACCGCATACCAAACATGTTACTCTCATGACTTGGTAAGTAGGTATTACAGGCAAGGACCACAGAGCAGGCAGGTCTCAATATTTGGTCTTTGGATTTGAAAAATTATCTAGATCATTCGGTGCGGAGGCATGACTTTGCAATTATTGCATTTTTCTGTGTAAGTTTAAGTTTTACTATCCTACTAAGTTACCAACTACTACTACTAAGTATTCTTACTAATATTATAAAGGCAAAATTTTGTGCCGTTGTGAAGAGGTTTGGCCTAAAACAAAATGTCTTAAATTTTGTACACATCTGGACCTGGACAGAAGGAAATAAATATAATATTATTAGTTATCTTATAACTACTTCACACATATAACCTTAAAACTATGTTAATTCATTCTACCTACGTTACAAAATAATTGTATTTTGTGCGTGAACAATGTGTATAGAGCAAATTGGCCTACACTCGGCATTGTGCTTTTTTATGGCTATTTCTATTTTGAGAAAAATTTTAAAAGATTCCCGGATAGTTAAAATTTAGAAGTTAGCAAGAGCAAGAAAGTATATTTAATTTTTATGGGAGTTTTAGAGTGAACAACGACAGTCTGAGTTTTCATTAATTTAACGTTGACAGATTTAATATATCTGATCACACCAAGGTATGCGAATATTTTTATTTTTTTCCATCATTGTTTTTGATTGTTTTGTGCATATAAGTAGTAGTAGATATTTCTTTTTAAACAGGACACTGTTCTCTCCTTGTTTTCTCAACATGATGCCTCTTGTAGAGGTATATTATTAATAGCAACTTATTGTTAACAGATAATTGTATAGCTGTTTTGAGTAGTTTATCTACAATCTACAGGCTAACTTTATTTGAACTGTTTAATTATTTGTGTAATATTATATTAAATAATGTCGCCGCCGGATCGTAGAATCAGCTCGGTTGTAGAATGCCTAACGAACGCTGATTTGATAAATATCCTAATTACTATCATTTAACGAAATAGCTAAGTGGGTTGAACGTTGATCGGTCGACAATCGGCATAGGGAGCTTGACACACAATGTCTTTCCTTGCCTGTTTTAAATCAAATCAGTCATTCTACTGTTACTCGCCTCTACATAGCAACGTGGTCCTCATAATAATGGGCAGCATACCAAAAGGTTGAACAAATGCCGTTGTATTTGTCACCTTTGTTTTTAGACTGGATGTGTTCGTCCACTCGCTGTAACTATGTTTTCTTTTTGTAATTGTCTAGTTACTTGCTCTTGTCTTGAGTGGAGAAAATGCAAAGGTTTCTGTTCACTTCTTTACTTTACCTTAAAAATATTGAAGAGAACAAAAAACAAAGTTGCCGATCACTTTATTTTCTAGTTTTACTTATGTCATTTGAAATTTCTAACGTGTCCAAGAGTCCTGTCAGGTAGATTGCCAAAAACAAAAAAGTCAAGATTTTCGCTGGCCAGGTGAGATGATGAACTGTGAAAGACTGCAAGCAGACGCTGGATGCAGCAACTGAAGACAGCGCACTAAGGCACTCATTAAGGGATGCCATTGAGCCAATGTCATGTAGTGGACTAGAATAGACACCAGCGACAGGATATAGATTATTCATCGTCATCATCATCATCAACCTATATTAGTCCACTGCTGGACATAGACCGCCCGCGTCTTCAGCTTGCAGGTCGTCGTCCCACCTGGCTGGAGGGTGTCTTACAGTATATTTGCCGAGTCACGGGCTCCAATCGAGAACACGTTTACCCCAGCGCGGTTGTCAGTTCTTCGCGAGATATGGGCGGCCCACTGCCACTTCAGCTTACTAATTCTTTGAGCAATGTCGTTAACTTTGTTTCTCTGTCGGATGTATTCGTTACGAATCCTATCCTTTAGAGAAACTCCGAGCATAGCTCTTTCCTTAACTGGCTGACCAACTTTGAGCTGGTCTTGAACTTTGAGTGTCCACAAGTCAGCTCCGTAGGTCATGATGGGTAGGACGCACTGATTGAACTTTTGTTTTCAAGCATTGCGGTATGGATGACATGAAGACTCGGCGTAGTTTTTAAACGCTACCCAGCTTAGCTGGATCCTCCTCTTGGCTTCCTTATCGAAGTTGTTTTATCCAACTGCAGAATGTTCCCAAGGTAAGTACACTCGGAAACAGTTTTAAGAAGGTGGCCATGTACGACCACCAATCTTGTATCAAGGAGGCCATTGGCCGTTGATCATGACTTTGGTTTTAAACAAATTCCTGCCAAGACCGATACATCGTGAGGCTGAAGCTAGGTCGTCCAGCATCTGGTTAAGCTCCTCTAGCGACTCCGCCATTAAGACTATGTGATCAGCGAATCATAGGTATGAGATGTAGTTGCCGTTTATGTACCTAAATGCGCTTGTGAACAGTTTCAGGGATTAGATAATGTTACCTAATCCTAATATATAAAAGAACAAGCTATTTTCTGGAGACAACGCCCATCCTAAACCGCTGAAGCTAGAAAGCTAAAATTTGAAATGCAGGTACCTGTTACTACACAACCTCCCGCTACAAAGGGATTTTTGGAAATTCCACCCTTAAGGGAGTGAAAAGAGGGGGTTCGAGTTTTTTGTAACTCTGACCAGTGGCCCAATTAGCTTGAAACTAACAGAGAATACTAAAAACACAAAACTATTGAACACGTGTATCAAGATTTTTCAAACTTTGCTGAAAATTGGATAAATCGGGGTATTAAAGTTTGTGATTCGTAATATACTATTATAAGTGCGATAGTTTTGATGTTTGTTAACTTCTGAACGGATAGTGCTGTAATATGCATAGATGTATGTATGTAGTTCCTGGAATAAAACGTAGGGTACTTTTTTATCCAGGAAAAGGTGGGCAAAAGCTGGAAGCAAATAAATAATTTTGTATTTTTTTATTGTATGACATCCCCCTGCCTCACTCCTCTGTGCAATTGGTTGGGTTTAGACTGCTGGCCCTGTACTTAGACACTCATGGTGGCGGCTTTGTAGAGACATCTCAGCACCTCGATATAACGATAGTCTACTTGGCATCGCTGTAAGGATTCCAAAACAACCCAGGTTTTGACGGAGTCAAAGGCCTTCTCATAGTCCACAAAGGCCAGACACAAGGGCTGATTATATTCTTCGGACATCTGTATAATCTGCCTCACCGTGTGAATGTGGTCTATGTTGCCATAACCTCCGCGGAACCCTCCTGTTCCGGTCGCTGGAACTCGTCGAGTCTCCTAGCGAGACGGTTCGTGACCACTCGTGAGAACAGCTTATAGACGTGGTTCAAGAGTGAGATGGGTCTGTAGTTTTTAAGGAGGGTTTTATTTCCCTTCTTAAAAAAGAGCACCACCAAACTCCCGCTCCACGCCTTTGGAGTTCTCCCACTGTGAAGGACGGTGTTAAAGAGGTTCTGTAGCTCCTGAATTACAAGGACTCCTCCGGCTTTTAGAAGCTCTGATGTAATTCCGTCCTCACCAGGGGCTTTTCCAATATTAAGCTGCGTCAGAGCTTACATGATCTCGTCTTGAATGATGTCTGGCAGTTCTTCCGTTTAGTGGCGTGTCGGGGTGGCTCTGGTCATGGTCATCTCGT
Source organism: Eupithecia inturbata (assembly GCA_963662085.1). Lineage (NCBI taxonomy): Eukaryota > Metazoa > Arthropoda > Insecta > Lepidoptera > Geometridae > Eupithecia > Eupithecia inturbata. The sequence continues at coordinate 12,672,757 of OY759184.1, forward strand.
CAGTAACGAGGGACATGTGCGTACATTACAAGAATAACACTTCATATTCGTATCTATAAAAAAATAAGTACATTTAATTCTAGAAGTAATATTAGAGTGTATTTTATGAATAGAAATTATTTAAAATTATCCAATTGTAACATTAAATGTACAATTTCAATTAGAGAATATTTATATAATAATTAATATATCTACAGACAGATAACAACATTAAGTCACTTTTACAGGCTAAAAACTCATTGAAGCTGTAAAATCTGGTGTGTTATTGCTGGCTTATTGCCAGTGCTTCAGCTTGTACATGTTGCCTCTGTTACATTTTTAGGAAGACTGTTGTACACTGTCGCCGTAGCCATTATGCGCGATAACTTCCCAGACTTCGCGAGAGTACGAGGCAGGGTAATCAGTCATAGAAATCCTCTATCTCGGCGGAGATCTCCGGCTTCGACAATACGGTCCTCCCATCGTGCGTTTTGAGCTTCGTCAGGTGGCTCCAAGCTGCTGGGTGAATACATTGGATCCTTGGCTTCGCTCTATCGCCTGTTCAATGAGGCATGTGTTGGAGCTCCGAAGGTCGCGCCATACCATCTTCACGATTAGCTTGTTCAGGTCTGACCTCTCTGACGATGTCGCATGGGTGGTTTCCCTTCTTTTTGTCATCATTCCGAGAGTCCCGAGTGTTTGGAGTTACTGCCAGTACGCTTTTGGCAAAACTTAATGCCCTCCTCGCTCAACGTTTGGACCAGATTGTGTAGGATGTCGTCAGCATCATCAGTGGGTTCCAATTATAGGTCTACAAATTATATCTATAGATCATTACTGTGGCCATGCATAATCCCCATCATCATCTGATGATGTCATCAAGTACCTACTAACCTAGTTCTTCTTATGTAAAATCATTTGGGCCCGCATTATGTAAGCTTGCTCAGTCATCGATCTATGCTTGAGTTAAGCTTTTCTATGCTCAACGGTGGTAGTCCAGCCGCCCTCAAGGTTCAAGCAGGAACAACGGGGCTGGAGCAGGTGCAAACGACAAAGCTGCTTGGTTTCCAGCTAGATAGTTCCCTGCATAGTCCGAGCCATAGTGGGCATCCCGGACGATGAGTCATGCAGAGAACACTTTAAGGAACTGGGCATCATGACTCTGCACTGTAAACAAATATACCAAGTGGCCTTGTTCACGCACCGAAATTTGCACCTGTTCCAGCGCCGAGGGTTTACCGCAGCATGCGCTCTCCGTAGCAATAAATACCAGCACAGGCTGGTAACGCTAACACACAAGCTGCACAAGTCGAGGAGATCGGTGTTCATCTCGGGCCCCGCAGTAAACAATAGGCTACCAGATAGTATCCGTAATGCAGCCTCCACCGCAGCGTTCAAGGGTCGTCTGAAGACGTGGTTGTTGGACCTCTCCAACACGGAGACGGGTTTTCTACAGCATGGGTGAATTCCTCAAATTACCCGAGCTGTTGAAGACCGCCCCCACCGACTAATCAGCTATTACATACATATACAAAATATAGTCAATATTTTCATAACATGAATCGTAATAATAATAAATTAATTGTAATGTAGTATAATTATGAAATTACCAATGGACGTCTAAAATATTATTTTGATTAATAAATTCTTATATTCTTGTATGGCATAAACGTCACTCAAGCATAGATCAATGACTGAGCAAGCTTTCTTAATACAGGCCTTAGTATCCTAGGGTCCTAGAGGATGATTTACCAATAATCTGATAAACATAAACATATTATTATTATAGTGCGTAAGCCTCACACTGGGTTAATTTATAAAAAATCAAATAATATCCCAAAAATGTTTCAACTTCCCAGAGTTTATCGACTCCTACGTCTCTTGACCTCGTTGTGTAGTTGGTTAGCACGTTCCCGTACTGAGGGAAAGACGCGGGTTCAAGTCCTGTCGAAATTGAAAAATTTTTGGAATATTTTTTGATTTGATAAAATTGTTTACATAAGTGCAATACGATATTTGTGACGGCTATTTTAATACTAACCTCAATGATAATGACTGTGAAAATTCTGCTTAGTAAGTAGTGAAATAAAAGCCTCTTGCATAAGTAATTTTATAAATATGCATTATTCAGCTTAAAACACGTCGGTACCAAGTTGTGGTTATAGAACTAAATTTAAGCTTACACAGATGTGCAAAGCTCAGGCGAACTTCTAATTTCTACCCTGAACCACTAGTGCTCTGAAGTCCCTTTTCTAATCTGAGGTACCTAGCTTTATAGTTTTTATTCCGCAATATCATCCTACTTATTTGCTGACCGACTCTTTTATCAGTCAACCTGTTCCAATATAAAAGCAGGTACAGGTAAGGCCACAGGATGTCCTTTGAATAAATCAAAAATATCAATATTGTCAGTGGCACACAGAGGCTTTTTGCGTGTGTGCGGCTTCTCATACCTGCGCTCGCGCTGCCGCCGCCGCCGCCTCGCCGCCCCGTTACCGTCTCGAAGAAAGCCTCAGTGCTGACTTGGCGGCCGACGCGACCACACCGGCCTGCCTACGATGTGGACCTTGTGACTCCAGTGTTGTGAATTTAGTGTTCAAGCACAGTGCCCGTGCGTTAACCCCAACCCTGATAGTGCATAACCGGATTGTGTACTCAGAACGCCCCGCGGCGTGGAAAAGGTGGGTTTCAGTTATATAGTGTGTTAATTTAAGGTAATGTGAAAGTTGTGGCGGCTTGAGGAGTCGGTTGACACACTTTTGGTTCAGGTGTGGTGGCTGGCAGGTGGGCGCGCTGTCTCTGCGATACTTGAACGACCAAAATTCCGATCGAGAGAACCGCTTTCGGTGGAACTTTCTTCCGTGTTGGAGAAATGCACACATTCGAATTCGGTTCGGAGATCTGATACCTTAATCATTGTAAAATAATCTTGAATGTGTTCATGTTTGACGCTGAGATTTTTTCCTTAAAATTCCAAAAGAAATAATAGAGTTATGAGAATATTAAACGCAGCTTTAAAGCAAAGACTTCAACGCGCTCTACTGAGCTGTAATTTGTATTCTGTGGCCATACGAGCCAATGAATATCGAAGTCGCCCGTTAAAATTGCTATTACAGTTCAATGCTAGTATTATTGAGGCTTTTATCCTTATTTTACAGCTTTATTAAAATCAATTAATGTTTATTTGACTGTGACTCAGAGTGTTTCAATTTTGCTCAATACAGAAAAGCTCTATGAATATAAGAATATTTATAATGACTTATACTAAAAAACTCAAAACAACATTCTGCTAGAATAAGACACTGGCATATTATATACCTATATACGATATATATAGCCTATCATCATCGCGGCCTGTCATATATTAATTTCTGGATGAAAGCCTCCAATCGCCTCCACTCTAGACGGTCTTGAGCCCTCGACGTCCACTCATGGCCTGCGTCACCCTATAGTCCTATGTAAACAGTATAAATGTAATACAGCCATGTATACCATAAGCTAAGAGCATTTCACTAGATAACCCTAAAGGAAACCGCCTAGGTAAACATTCCCATAAAAAGGAGGGTAGAGCCAAGCCTACCTACGGCGGCAAGTGCAGAGGTTCGACCGGTTTTCCCTCTCCCCTCGACCTCGTGCTTGAGTGCATCCCTTGAATCTGCATTTTGATAAATTAACGCCCTGTTTCTGGTACAAGAATCCTGTTGGTTCTTGATAAGCATCTATTTCTTGTTTGGAGAGTAACTGATTTCTTTGATGTTTCTTTTGTCAGAGATTACAAACGATACGAGTGACTTTACGATATTGCTTATTGGGATCGAGATCAATTTTAGTGTGATTGCCTTCACTTTTAGAGCTCTAGATCCCTATTTTGAAACTCAATAATTCATGGTCTTTTTGTCTATGACTTCCAGTACCAACATTAGAAAACTCAATAAATCTGGGTTCAATAAATCGTTTTCGTGCAAATGCTTATCTTATTCAGGTGACATAAGAGTTGGTTTTGCTCGAAAACGAATCAGAAACTTAGGTTTTCGTTTTCCGAGTAAACCCCCTGTTTCCAGTTATCTTTCCGGGCAATATTACTTGTAGTAAATTAACAAAAAAATCACCGGCAAAAATGCTTTAGGTACTTAGTAAATTGCCTAATTATTGCTTCATAAAAAAGAGAGTCCTTATATAAAAATAGGTTACATTACAATATAGAGGTAGAATGTATATCTACCTAACCTACTACCTACATAATTTTAGAAACGAAATGGGTTATGTATTTCGTTTGGTTTTAACACAATTCATTTCATTTTCTTATTTGTAAAACTGAAACAAACGTCCGAAAGTATACCAGCCTATAAGTTATGTTGTATACCTTTCTACCTAATCCATCAAAAGCAAAAAAGTTAATTTCACGGGATGTAATAGGATTTCTCATTCTAAGAAAGGATCAAACAAAGAAGACATCAGGTAGCGTACCGAAGTTTTAGTAAGCGTAGGTGCGTTAAAATAAAATAATTTGAAATAAAAGATATAGGTAACTATATCGAAAAATAAACGTGGGAACTTCTGAAGACAAAGCAACGAATAATAGGTAGGTAGGTACAACTGTCATAATAAAACATAATACTGATGTGTCGATAATACCGGAAAAGAAAAGTTTGATCGACAATGAATGCCAGACAATGAAATTTAGTATCACGTATGAAAAATATGCTTAATCATTTAAAATGTAATAGTGAATTGTCACGTCAAAGCATTCTTACAAGTTTTAACAAATAATTTTATTGATGACACCGAGATTAAAGAGAAATAGATAGCGGGCCGCGGCAAAACTGGAGTCTATTTTGCCCCATTCATTAGTAGGTACATAATTATGTGCCTAATAACTTTGATTAACATAATATGTGTCCCTTTTGTAGCAAAATCAAAAACTTTTGAAAAAGGCTTCAAGTGCCAACCTTAAAAACTCTAAACAATAACGTGTCCAATTTTTTCCAAATTTTGAAAATAAAAACCGCGCTGTACTTCCTATCCCCAAGCTGACTGTATAATTTATTTTTTTTTTATTTTTGCTCTAGCAGATTGAAATAATAACAGTTTTCTAGAGCATCACATTCGAATTGAATAAGTAGATATGTAGGTATATAATTATACAAGGTACCTACCGAATGTAATGGAGAAAGTGTTTGACGAAACGGATTATTAGCAGATATTTTCACCACATCTGCATAGCAAATGTTTGCCCGCATAGAGAGTTGTAGTTATGAAGTTAATTGCGTAACGAATGTTAAAAATTATTACAATATACATCCGCTAAATATGTGCTCAGTGTATAATTTTACGGGTGATTTAGTTTAAACTGTCTTGAGCAACGTCTATTTTCTTAATTAATTCAAAACGAATAAATCTTCATTGAGGTTTGTTACCTCTCTCTATCTCTATCTCTACCTCTCTCTCTATCTTAACCATGGTAGGTAAACTTATAGGTTTCACAATTATATCTTACCCTCGTGGTAATTCTGATCATTTATTCTTGTTCGTTACTTCATTGTCATTGAATTGCGAATTCAGTAAAATTCCTCAATACTCCCACGCCTAAATTACTCCACATTATTTACCGGCGTTTAATTTACGTGTATTGCACTGCAATTTCTTATGTAACTTGCTCATCTGTATCTTCTTCGCTATATCTTGTCCCTCATCACTTGCTATAAGTTTTAAGGAAATGTAGTTAGAGTTGATTTTCAATTGCTTGATGTATGGATGGCTGTCTACAACGGTTACTGGTCCGTTATCGGCAAGCGGGTCAAGCGCGTGCGCTTACACACACTTTCAACATTAGTATACGACCTGAAATACGCATACCGATGGAACTGCGAAGACAGACAAATGTTAGTTTCAATAAGTTAATTTTGGCTGGAATATCAACAAAATCCAAATAAAATAAGTTATTCATGTTTCGTTTTAGTGAAGGGAATGTAATATCCAAACTAGAGGCAAAAAGACTTAAAGAATTTGAAGTAGAAACGAACACACGAGACCTAGATGCCAATAACAAAACAAAAATAGCTAGCTAAAAAAATTTTTCAAATAAATAGCAAAACGCGTAAACCTAAAGAAATACCTAAACCTTGGCGAATTGTGCTTTTTGTCTGATCAAGTTTTTTGGCCGCACCTAAACGTGTTACTAAATTCGAGCATACTCGTACAAGGTCCTGTGGCGCAACGGATAACGCGTCTGACTACGGATCAGAAGATTCCAGGTTCGAATCCTGGCAGGATCGAATCTTTTTGTCGTCTAGAATTTTTTATTCACTTAATACAATTCTAGCAAAGTGTTTTTCGTAGCTCGAGTAACATTAAGTGCCGTACAAATTGTAACAATGTTAAGATCGTATCAAAGGCTGATCTGAGCTTCGTTCAGAATAACCCGAGCATTGTTGAGCCATTTGAAGTGAGCGAACCCGGCTTTCTGCACTATTTACAGTACAAAGACGGCTAATGAATTCGATTATCCAGAGAGAATCCGCTCTTCCGCACCGACTTCCGACGTTCTACAAACGTTGAGTCGTCAGAACATGGGAAATAGCTTTCCCATGTCAGATACCCTCTAGCACCACGTAACAAAGTTCAAATTTCAACGGTTAAACGTCGACATTTAGGAGTAAAATGGATGACATTTTTACGATGAATTTACAAGCCATTGAACAAAATGCTTTTGTGGTAGCGTAGGTGAATGTTTAATGAAAAAAAAGGAATTATTATGTAAAAAGCATTCTTTGATCTTATTTTATTTATTCAATACAATAAACAAATCTATTGTAGGCCAAAGAAAAGCTAAACTTAAATCAGAATTATGTTTAATTTTTTCTAACCTAAAATTCTGAGTGTTCTTGAGCGACCACGTGTCTAAAAATCCATATTGTCCAGTATATTCACCTTTAACTGGTTACCAGTGACAGGCCACCATTGGTCCACTCCACATACAAACTTGTTAATTTGCATACATTTGTGTTTAACGGTTAGACCTGTCGGTGGCATAAGTTTAAGATACCATCCAGTGTTTCAATGTACGAATGAGTTGACAGACAGATTTGATTGAACCTTTAATCATTTTGATGCCAAAATTCAAGAAACCTGAGCTCTGAATCTGATTAGGACCTTGTAGGTAACTGAGCGTATAGATTTGTAAACGAAAATTAAAGAGCTGTATAGTTTTATCACATCTTAAATAAATCAGAATATAAAAGCCAAGCCGCTTTCTGCGCAATTCAAACCTACCTAGATCTTGATCTCTATGAATTCGAGAATTAATCCGGAATTTGATTGCTTTTGCCATATCCTCAAACACAGGTTGCATTTTGCTTGTGCTTCTGCACCCCTAGGGGAACATTCATATAAGGCAAATCTGAATATTGCACCAAATTGCGCTTTGGGAGATGAAGTTTGCTCAGCATTAGAACTTACATTTTGAGATATCAGCGGTAGGTACGTAACGTATCACTTTTCTAATTGAAGCTCTTCAATCTTTTGCAGGCAAAAAGGTCGTTCAGAAACATTGTCTAGCAGTTCTTAAGTATTTTCTCAAGACTGTATGTAAGATATTTCATTACTTCTTATTACTTACCAGACCAGTTGTGTAGGACTTTTTTTGTCCTGCTTCGAACTCATCATCGTTAACCCACTAACTTTTTGCATTTTAAAACTAGTTTGTTTCAAGGAAGTTTAGGTCAAGCAGGCGTTGGTATTAAACGTATCTGGAAGCAGTTTTAGACACGTAGAGCCAGATCTCCCTTCACAAAATGACCTTGAATGAACGCAAGGCTTGTCGGCCTCAGGAATGCGACCACAGTTCTTTGTTGACGAAGCTTATAGATAAATTCCTTGATAAAATGTTAACCCCAATAATTATAGTACGGAAGTTTTCTCTAGCTAGAGAGAGACAAAGATAATCGGATAATTTATTGGAATATCACTCAGGCTTTTATCCCAAGTTCCGTATGCGACAGCTTTCCCTATTAAAACTTATCACTGACTTGATTTCATGTTCTATAGATTGAAATGAAATAGTAATTATTTGCTTAAATTTATGTGACAATGATGGTTTTAGAATAGAGTATCACTATGTTTTACTTCTCAGTCGTGCAAATATTTAATACTAGTAATTTAGATACATTTTAGTTAGAGTAGAAAATGAACATAATCGCAATGTTGTACATAAGTAATTCAAAGTGTGCTATCACAATAATAAAAAATTAAAATATGTAGCGAACACATGCATAAAACCGTCAAAAAAACTTTGTTAGAGAATTAAAATTGTGTGAATTTGAATTTCAAATATTCATCTATACTATTAAAACAATTTTGACAGAGCTAATTATATAATTTACGATTAAATTCATTATTTGTCAGTTTTCTCATGTCATTTTCAGAAGTTTATTATATAGCCATATGACCAATGAGTAGCAGTTCCTTTTACATAGTTCTAATCTAAATTGAGGCACCTTAAGTGGTTTTTGTACAATCTTTCATTTGTATATACCTAGACTTTTCATCATTCTCAAACAACGACAAGTGGTTCCTGACCAATTTCAACATCTCGAAAATATACAGTGATGGAAATGTTAACAGTTTATTCATTACAAATAAAAGCCTACACGAATCTCTCCGCTTTATACCAAACATGACCCGAAAACACTTATTTTGGGATACGAAAGCTCTATGAGCATCCGTTGAGTTACCCCAGATTATAACACCATATCTTACTCGTAAAACAAAGCAAACATGGCTGTGGTAAATTGTCAATGCCGTTTCAATATTAGAAAGATCCTTTATTAACGAAACTTAAAGACAGCATCAAATATGAAAGTTCCACAAATCAAATTATTAATAAATGCAAAAAAATACTCCATAACTACAATATTACAAACCCTCAAATCTTATAATACACGCTTGTATTATGAGTTTGAGATCCTACATACCTATACACTTGCTATACACCCATGCTAAAAACTATTTGAGCCTAAAGTTGGCCTCAAACAGGAATGCTGGTACCTATTGCCAAATGAACCGGTCAGATGGGATTTGAAGTAAAGCCTCTTAATTTGACAACAATGCACGCCAAATTGTAGGCTCCATTCAAATGTGGCAATTTCTGTTTCAATTTCGAAGCAGCCTTACCTTATTTACATACAGTATTCAGCAACAAACATTGTATTTCTTTTTATTTCGATTTATGTCTATTTTCTAGTCATACAAACTCATCGACCCATTTTAACCTACCTACCATTTTTGTAGCACTCTAGGAAACAGATTGAGGACATCCGGATCGAGCTGAGAATACTAAACAGTTTTCTAACTATAACTGAATGGGGCCTAGCCACATTAACTATCCATATAATTTTATGTAAAAGGGGACGATTTGTAAATAGTATATAAAGATAGAAGATAATAAAGCTCTGTCGACAGCTTAACCAGTACAAAGACAACAAGTTACAAGTGTCGAAATAATAACTATAATGTACCTCTACAAAGTGATTACACAATACAACCAAAGCTATTTTCATTGTGCCCAGATGTATAGACAACTGGTATGCAGCATTGGCGTGGCGTAGGCATGTCAGGCAATCAAAATACCGTCGCCAAGGCAATATTACAATAAGTTATTCTGAAGCATGTGCTCACTACCAGTATCGTTGAATAATAGCAGGCACCGCAATCTTAATAGAATAGAATCCTGGGACAAACCAACAACAGAGATTTGAGAAAATTATTTGACCTTTTTACGACAGCTGGATTCAAGCCAAATATATTGCAAGCATTTCGTATTCACTGACAAATTTCAACAAATATTTAACTTTATGTGGGTGAAGTTGGCAGGCGTGTAGTATTGCGTTTTTAGTTTAGAAGCCTTTATTGTTTTATTATTAGAGCTTATGTGATGACTATCATTGGACATATTTGCTAGAAATAACTCGTGAGAGCGTCCGTCTGCATCTAGCAGCATTGAGCAGACAAACGTTGTCGTTATTGGAGTATGAAATAGTCTATTGATCCCGTTTGAAATTGAAGCGTAAAACCGATTCCTTAGACTTGAACTCAAGGTCATCTGTGCAGCCGGCTTACAGTTTCCGATTCTCTACGACCGTGATTGGAGGAGTACAAAAAAATACAGAAAATGGAAAACATATAAAAAACTTCAGTTGAACGGTTGTTTCGAAATGTATCGTGAAATCAGAGTGATTGAACCGGTCATCCGTCTTCGAGCAATATTTGATGCAATCAAGTTCCTGCCTTGTTCCTGAGTATTTTTTTCTCTTTTTTATAACTTGCCGGTAGCGTTTTGTGACTTTTGCGAATACATACTCTAATGGTACTAAAATAGGCATATTTTGCGGTATTTTACAGTATTTTCGTATAATTGTGAACACTTTATCGTCCTGCTAACACGATTAGCTGCATCAGTGACCAAAAACTTAATCTGCTGTGAGATTGAGTTTACATTCCGGTCATTGTAATTTAAAGCAATATAATATTGTTGGACTATAAATCTGCAATCAGGTCACACAAGTTATTAAAATCTAAAATACGCAAGTGACCACAATCATATCGGAAAACCATTACTATGCTCACGTAATGTTTCGTGTTGTGCCTATTTCGTAAGATACTAAAACGACAACACTCACGCACATACACAGATTAATTATCAGTTACCTACTACTCGTACCTCTGAGTTGGAGATAAACAACGAAATTCATCAATGTTTATGAAAATTGTAAATGAAAAGAAGTATAACTCTGTAACAAAACACGAATAAAAATGCCTACTTATCTAATATTTAGCAACATCAAAATATAAGCATACTGACCTATTTCATAGTTAACTAAGTATCTTATATACATATATATAACAACAAGTAGTTGTTGTTACAATGTCTAATATTTGTATAATATTAATATATAAAATTTAGTTAAACAATATTTAGATAAAAATAATATTTAATTATAATTTATTATAGGTACCAGAGGTTAGTTAAAATTTAGTTAAACCTAGATTAATTTCTTCATGTATCTCATTTTAAGTAAACCCTGTGTTTGTATGAGAATAAAGTTCTTTAAACCTAACCGACCGGCAGACCACTCTCCAGAAATCTTTAAACGGACTACGCTACAATATCACATAAAGACTAAGAAAATACCTTAACTTTCAAGACATCATCGCCGCTAAGCAGAATAATAAGTTCTTTTTTCTTTGGCCAAACCATGTCAAACATAAGCTAAGTTAAGCCAAAGAGATGTAAAAGCAAATATTATCACGTATGTAATCGATGGCCTCTCCTCGCGAATACGTGACTTCCATCCTTTTCGCTAGTTTTGTTATTTCTATTTTCTTATGTTTGTATTATACGAATAGCGTACATATTGGAAATAATTTCAGAAAAGTTATAGCTATAACCAAAATTACAATCCAATAATAGAAACAAATTAGAACTAGTATTTACTATTGGAACCATTGAGCTAACTGCAGACTGTTGCAAACAATCTACAAGTAGCTTAACTGATCCATATCTATACCATTCCAAAGCGTCCCTTAGACGCTGGCGCTGTATAGCAATGCTGATGCGCTGCGCCAAATACTCACCAGCTCGCGGGTCACTCCGCGTCGCTTCGATCAGACGCTCAGATATTTTATTATAGCCATTGATTGACAAAAAAAATTGCTGAAGGAAATGTAGTAATACTGTAAATGATAGAATTGGCACGTGCCAATTCTATCATTTACAGTATCAAACAGTCCCTTTTCACACCAACACACTCTCAAACAAATTGTTTATTCTTTGCATGTTCTTTTTTTTTCGTCTCTAGCCGTTGTTGTATCCAATAACCTTCAGCCTTCCAACGATCACTTTAGCAATATTTCTGTCACGACACTTCAATTATTTATCAACAGTTTATGGCATACCTACGCTTGGTAATTACAAAAAGCCAAGACCATGATGAATATTTGTACACACTGATGGTTACTATTTTATTTTACCTAGGTACGTGACTCAGTGATCTGTAGTCTCTCATCTTAATACTAAAACTAGGTATTGAATATTTAAAGAATAATACAGGCAACGTTGTTTCCAACATAGGTAGAAGTGCTTTATTGAAAGTTAAAGGGCCACCAAACTATTTATAACACTATTACTACGACAATTCACTATTATCATTTAGTTTACCTATTCTTTAATTAATGAACCTAGCTGGTGAGTCTATTAAAGTAAAATAAGTATATGTTTAAAATATATTTTAATTCAAATCACTAAGTGGTGAAATTCCTGCAAAATATTTTTACTTCAATCATTGCCAATGAAAGATATCTTCAGAAACTACGATATGTGCTTGAATTGTTGAAGTTTGTTAGCTTATTCTCTCTTTATAGGTAGGGATGCTGCTATTCTATAAATTTTCAAGGTGAGTCAAGTAATCCTACCTTTTCGTATCATTTCTTTTTTATACAAGTAGGTACTTTAATTATTTTGTATCATTTCCTCTTACGAAAGATGCATTGTATTCAAATTTACAAGTAAATTTTAATCAAAATAAATATTGATGCAAGCAAGTTATGGTATAGATAAAGTGATAGAAAAATCTCAAGGTGGCTAATTAGCCACCGTAAGAGTTTTCTATATCAATCACAATAAGTCGGCTAACTTCTAAACGATCCACAACAGGAATCAATAACAAGTGATTACTGGCAACCCTACAAGTTCTGAGCGATCGTGTCTAGAATTCACCTCACCCTGTGCACTTTTGCCCCTCTCGCAATCCATAAGGACTGATGTACACGATCAACTTGCTGGCTCTTTGCCAGAGCACTATGCATAAACCTCAACAAACCACTAAAGTTTGTTAATATTGTATACGAAAACGCAAAGGTAAACATAGACACACAGAACAGATAGGTATATATAGGTATACGTACCTGTCTGTACGATAAGGAAAAGCGCAGCAGGTAGGGATGCTTTTCGTTATCATAGGAAAGGTAATTAAAGGTAGGTAATTATAATACTTAGGATTACTATAGGTAACCCAACCTTGATTCAAAGAATATAATGAAAATCATCTTGATTATTAATACCTATGCTAAAATATATTTAGGAATTCGTACCCAAACAAGGTAGAGTTGATAAAAAAACATGTTCACAAAACTAAAAAAGTAAACTCTCAGATTTAAAAGAGGTTTCCTAGGTATTGAGATTGAAAATCGTGCGCCAAGGCCTAAATCCACGCTCGATCAAAGACATTGTATTCTCCACAATACAGTGTTGAAACTTTCGCAAAGTTCTCTTATAGCTGCCGCCATAGTCTCGGTAAATCGCAGTTCTTTCATTCCACTCAGCATTTTATAGAACTTTTGTGTTCGATAATACAATGCAAATATAAAACTTTTTGGGTATCCATGGAAAAGTAAATGTAAACAAACACATTAACAAAACTTTGACGTTCATTACGATAAAGGCTAAAGTAAAATTGACTCCATTCCTCAGTGTCTTTCCCTGAATTATATTTAAGGTGGCTGTGTATTTAACGAAAAATGGTTGGATGGTGATTTTACACTAAAATTTCCCACGTTTCCTAAGCCCAAAGCTGCATTACAGCACGTAAAGCAAACTCGGTTTATCGCCGGTGCGGTCTAGACACGAAATTTGCTAGAACCTGAGTAAAAAGCGCTGTGGTTAGGTGTAAAGCGCTGTTATCGGCTATCGCTTACAATATTGCTGTAAACAAAACGTGTCAAATCAGCGTCTACGATGAACGAGTAATTCATCAACTCGCCCTACATGCCTACGGCCCATTTAGGACGAGTTGCAGAATTCAAAATATTTACATTCTGCAACTCGTCCCACGTTTTTTTAGTGTGGAACTTCATTAAACAAATATTTTGCGGGCACATCCGGGAGATTCTCGCAAGGTCGGACGTTTCGATAATTCAGCAGCAAAATGTTCATAAAATTGATAAAAAGCATTAAAGTTATTATAGATTAGTTTCTGCCCACTGCTTCGCACGAGTCATTTCTATGCACACGTTTTATGGTTATTTCTATCACATGGGAAATGTATTATGGAAAAAAAAGTCTAGAAAAAGAAAGGAAAGAAGAGCCTACGTTTGAGTCCTTAGTAGAGCTACATCTATGCAAAATTTCAACCCGACCGGTTCAGTCGTTATGGCGTGAAGAGGTAACAAACATTCATACATCTAAACATCCAAACTTTCGCGTTTATAATATTAGTGTGATTTGTACTTAATAAAGTAGTGGTATAGTTTTCCTGATTTTTAGGATTCCGTATCCGAAGGGTGAAAACGGAACTAAGTCTCCGCTGTCTGTCCGTCCGTCCGTCCGGACGACAGAGATGCAGATAGTTGAAATTTTCAGAGAATGTGTGTTTCTCTTGCCACTAGAACAACAATTAATAAAAATAAAATAAATATCAAAATAAAAGTCCCATACAAAAAAACGCGATATTTTTGCCTTTTTTGCTCTTAATTTGCAAGGCTGTATCTCTTGAACTCCAATAGGTAGGCACATGAAACTTTCTATAAATAAGTAACAGTTCAACTGTAATAACAACAAAAAATAAAAAAAAATAAAAAAATTTAAAGGTGTCTCCGAACAAGAGAAAATTTGATGTTCTTTGAAAAAGTTGCCTGATTTTTACGGTACGGAGCCCTTCGTGTCCACTAGCGGTAGTGGTTTATTTACTTTTATTTAAACAAAACAAGGCTTTGTAAACAAAAAATAATCGATGACGCTAAGAATCAGCACCGTGCAATAAATAATAAGCGAGGACACAAAAAGATCCACAAAAGCTCAGCCGCATACGTTTAAAACCTTGAACTTTTGCCTTTCGGGTCTCAACAGCTAGTTTCGAAATCTCAATCCTTCTTGAGATATTCAGCACGGTAGGTGACGTACCTATTCAACATTCGAATAAAAAGGCAATTTAAAGGTTTGATTATATACAAACTAGTCAAGTTTAAAATTATTGATAATGAACTTTGATGCCGAATTTGTATTTCAAAAGGTTTATGATATTCGGGGAATTTGGGTAACAATAGCTAGGGCCAGAAACAGTTCATCTAAGATTGTTGATGACGAAGCCACAGCTATTTTAAATAACTATTCAATAACCACAACAAACAATAAAACTTCAAGGATACTAACTGATAATGTAACTTATACATAAGTTACGGCACGGTGCATTCGTAATCATTTTACCACAACTCTATGACAGACATTTTGATGCAAACTTATTATGAAAATAAACATATACCTAGGTACTTACTTTTTTATAAAATCCATACTAGATATGCCATGTTTAATCTATCTCTCTCTATTCTATACAACCTCTGATTTGATACAGATTTGTAGTTTTGTGTGGAAAACTTTACAGAACATAAATTCCATGATTTACAAGAGCGTACAAATTACAAACAGAAAAACGTTTCATAAAATCCGCAGAATGTTCACACTTGTGCGGATTTTATACGGAAGTACCAAATCAAAAACAAAACAGTGCTAAAACGTGAAAGCGCAAATCCTTTCAGTGGCTCCACAAAACACTGGGCATCGTCGGGCTGTCTCGTTAGCTCCATTCACCCTCACCCTACCAGCACTCGAGAATCACGAGATCATGCTGTAACCAGTAGGTATCCTAACTTTAATAGCACTTGTAAACTATTGAACACCTGAGCGTAGACACAAAGTTGATGCCAGGTATACCTATAGAGATCAAAATACGCTAAATTCTTTACGCAGTGATTTCAATGTAAGCTATGAGATACTGGTTGTTCATACATATTGTGTGGTGCTTGCTGTTACAGCTCCGTAGAATACAGGCGTTTTTGTGTTGCTCGTTCGACTGCTGGCTTTTATTTTCGCCACCCAACTAGGTTTGCTTACTCGGATGAACTGTGTAAAGGCTATCCTTCTTGTCAGTACTCTATTCACATTGACACATTTCCTTTTTGTGTTACGTTGGCTGTTGAGTTTTGTTTACTTGTTTGATGATTATTTGTTAAAAAAATGCTATGTCTTTCGTTGATTGTTCGTAAAATGTGTTAAAATATACTATTGTCAGCAGTAGCTAACTACAAAAATATAAATATAAAATATTAAAGGTACGAATAAATATGAGAGTCAAATACATAAGGTATTAAATCCGTAAAAGGCTTTAAGTTAATGTATTTTTTATTTATCTCTGAAAGGCTTGTGTCGGTGCACAATATATTTGAAAAAAAATGACAGTAAAATATTTCAAATAACGAAAGTGCACAATGAAATATTGCTATGGACAATGAATATATACTTAATGTAAATTCTGTATCGTCCGAAAGTCCGAAGTCCGTACATTCATGAATACTTCCGACATGTAATGGATGATAGATTCCCAAACATAAAGGACATCGTTGATTAATGTGAGTGATCCATCGAGAGCACTCGATGATCCATTAATTCATTTTCATAATCTCGCAACATTGTATAACTGGTCAGCGGGTTTAGAAAACAAATATATATATTGAATTTATTACCCAAACGTGCTTATGTGTCTAAGTATATTCAGGCTGAAGGTAAAGTTCCCACTGGAAGGTAATCCAAACCTACATAACTAGTATCAATGTACATAGTTAAAATTAGCTTTTAAATTTCTGTGCCCTAGCTGGGTGCCTGTTTGTATTCAATTAATATAAGCCCTTAAACTAAGGTAGGTTAGTAGGTAAATAAATAAAAAAACAGCAGGTAATCTTCTAATTCTTCTTTTCAATGCATATTTTTTTAAAGAAACATCCACTTTTTACACATGTTAGCCTTGTAGAAAATTACGTTATCGTATCCGCCTTATTTTCATAAAAGAACAGGTCCAGTATATTTCTTATGAAGTTTTTTTGCTATACTTAAATTAATTTATGTGGGTAGTATCAGATTTTACATGACCGGTCAACGGAACCAAAGCTCATCCTAGCCTAAAAGCCATTGAGCCAAGACATTATCTTCGGGATAACTAAGGCAAAAAAAGGCATTCTCAAAAATCACAGAGAGGTACTCAGGCAGGTAAGCTGTCTATATCAGGGTAGAGTCACGGTCACAAAAGGATCGAGTGAGTCAGACGTAGCAGGTAGGACCCTTACAAAATCATTTGAATGATAAGCGTGAGAGACCACCATTTATTTCAATGCGGTTTCGGCATGGTAAAAGGTACATTTCTGTGATTTTTTTGTCACAACCGGTTGTAAATCAAGCTTGGAAACTCAACCTGTTTGGCAAAAAGTAGAGTTTGGCTTTGGATTGGACAGCTTTCGGAATAATTTCAGAATTATTATATCACTCGATCGTAGGTACAGACAGCATCATCAACCTGTAGCCCTCTAGCGGTAGAAATGTAAACGTTAAAGGGAATGATGCTGCTCTCCGTAAATAGAACGTGAATGTTGTAATATAAGTACCTACCTAACTTCAAGATTTTCATTATGATGGATATGGATATAACATGTCTACATACCTACCTACTTATTTGACGAATAATGTAACCGGAAGGAAGAGGATGCGGGTTCAATTTCTTAGGGAGAAACGTTTCTGATATTTGTGGGAGAATCTATAAGTACGTTGTTGTATGGTGTCTCGTCGTCGTGGACTGAGCTCCAGATGTGCCTACCATTTAATTTAAAACCGTTTTGCATGTCCAAAGAGAGTCCGTTATAGCTGACACACAGACACGAACATCAATCAACATCTGCTGAGTTTTTGCGAAGTGTGCAAAATCCCGTTCCACATTAACAGTTTCAGAAGATTATGGAAGAGTATTTAGAGAAACGGAAAGTCTTCTTTTGAAATTCAAATTCTATTGAAATTGGGTATGTATCGCCAGAAATCTATCTTATCTTTCCTGAAGAGGGAAAATATTTAATTCTTGTAAAACATAATATACAAGGTGCAGAGAGAACACTATTAATTAAGATCGGTATAAAGTGAGTAAATGAAGCCAGGTATTCGTGAGAGCAATCGTCATATCGGCAGGCCCGTTAGCAGAAGCATTGGTGCGGAATTGAGGGGGAACTGCGAAGTAGAGACTTGTCATATTCCGACAAGTGAATTGTCTATTAGATGATGGATTTTCAGAGATATGGATCTCTGAAAATCCATCATGTAATAGACAATAGCCTCAGGGTTTCCTATTTAGAACAGGCAGACAGACACTTTGGATAAACCAATAGCCAAAAATGGAGATAACGTTTATACTTGAACTCAATAGTGCAAATCTTGTTTATATTGCAGAAGATTTCTTGAGAAACACTTTGAGATAAGTGATTGAACCGTCTTGTGGTAGATAAGTACAAACAAGACTAAGATGTAAGGCTCTTTAAAGACGTTATTCATAAGTTGACGTAGCCTGTTGCTTGCTAAGTCAATCACCTCACACCATAAGCAGGCTACTAGAAGTATTTTAAAGTAATAAACTCCTGTTAATACCACCAAGCGGAGGCCGTAGGCAAGTGCCGGTTTTAGATCAAACTGTTTAGAAAAAAAGTTGAACCTGTTAGCTTGAACGCGCGACAGGATTATGATCGAGATTGGGGTTTACAATTTAAGGTTAGTTTTCTACCGAAATAATTTGTGAATTGCAATGGAAAACCAGACAAAAAATCAGACTGAGTAAACTTAAATGAAGACCTATAGGTAAGTTAGTATATTACATAGGGAGGTACCTACTTACTAAGGTACAAGTAAGAGAGTCAACGGGTATTTTATTCTATGAAGATGTTTCGAAACATGAAAGCTTTCTAAGCATTTATATAGGTAGTTACCAACTAGAGAGAACGTATAGAAATAAGTAAGTATCTACTTAGCAATAAAATATGACGCTAATAACGGATATTGTGCCCTTGAAAGGACCATTTCCGTTTCCAAGATAAGTGCATACCTGCGTAAAATGTAAATAATCAATCGTTATAAATGGTAGAGAGCGCAAGACATTAACCAACATTGATATTCTACTTATTAGGAGGGTACAAAAGCCACAACACTTATTATGTGTCATTCAACCTCATCGCGTCGTCACGTTTTCACTTTTGCCATAAAACATTTTCCGCAAACTCACGAGCAAACTCCTTGTGATCACAAAATGGCGTCGGTAAAAACGCGCGAAACGCGAGCTGATGCATCCGCGAATGTTGCGTTTGAATAACAATGCGGAATACGTTATCTTGTTTTTCTCCGGCTCGGCTGGCAACCGATTTATTTCACTTCTCTATTTCAAATATTTTTTAAATCTATATGTTTTTAATCCGCTCTTTAGAACTTCTAAAGAGCTCTTATTGGGTGGCGACTGAGAGTGAGATGGCCAAATGCTAACTATGCACATCGGTTGGTAAACTATGGGAAAATTAGATACGTACATGGTAAGATTCTTAAATCTGTATTTTGTATCTGATTTAATTGACTGGATAGAGTACAGACCATAATTTACAAATTGCACAAGGAGAGCGAAAGTCAGGGCTCAACGATGAGATAGCTTCGACGTGCGTACCTTCTAGCAATAAATAGCAAAGTTGTTTAGAAACATCGAAAAATAAAGCTAAAGCAGAGCAGCAAAAATCGAATAAAAACAGAGTAGAAGTTACTAATCTATAGCACATGGAGCGTGCCGCAATATCCCTAGCAGCGAGTTCCAAAAACATTTCTCAACTTTGCCGCACGCCAGCAATATTACAATGCCAATGTTACAAGGAAAAGTGCCAACATAAACGAAACGCGAACTCGCACTTTCGTGAATTGCAACAAATACCAACTTACCCTGTTATACTACTCGTATTTCTGAGAGAAGCCGATTGACTGATTGTTATTAGTATCATGTAGAGTCGCCAAAAGCTGAATTCGTAAACTAACGGTTTCGGTTCATTGAACGGCAAGTGTTGCCACTAATAATAATGACCACCTGCTTTTAAGGGGAGTTTCTGTGCTAAATAAGGGGGAATCAACTATAGAAATGCAGGTAGCGTAGCTTTAAAAGGTTTCGAAACTGAATCAATAACACCTGAATTTATGATTTTAATTTCAGATAAATTTATTTTCACGTTGTGATGACCTCGTTCTAAACACCAAATCTTTCTGAGACATAATATCGTGAGTCACTGCTGAATCATAGTACTTATACGTTTCTGAGAAGATATAACTAAATTTAGTGGTTGTAACGTTAAATTTATTAAAAAATTACTTGGTATTTCCCCTAATATAGATACACCCCCTGCCTTTCTTAAATGCAAATAATTCTTTCCAAAGTATGCCTGGAAGAGATCGCTTCTAAGCGATAAGGCCGCCCATTGTACTTGTCTTATGTAATGTTATTTTTATGGTGTACAATAAAGCATTTTTGTATTGTATTGTATTGTACAGAGTCGCGAGTCCTAATACTAACTACATTTTTGAGGATATAATAGGCCTTAGGTAATTATATGTTATGTTCTTAATCTTATGTATCTAATGTAATTGGTTATAAATAATCGTAGTAGTTACTAAATTAATAAATAGAAAATACAAAAATACTTTTATTAGACATGACAGGCCCATTCCACACGCTTGCTTTCCACGTTTATGATAAGCAACATAATATTTGTGGCTAATAAACACTAACTTTTACTTTTTCGGGTCGTGACTCAACAAAGATAAACTGAAATAGTGGCGGTTCAACATTTTTTACGCAACAGTACCTACCCAGGAGGTTGTAAAATGAACTTTATGGTCAGTTTCTCCGGTGATCACGACTTCGCCTGTACCATTGACGCGGGTAACAGGTGGAATAATACGGGTATAATGTCTTAACTTGGCCCCATTTGTAGGGAAACTTTATCACCAGCGATGGATACATAGTGTCTGCCTCCACAGGATTGCTGTCACATTTTACACTATAAGTCATAGGTGCGTTTACAAGGGATATACAAACAATAAAATAAATTGTGTACCTATAATTTTTTTTTTGTATGGCCCTTTTGGTTGTTAAAACGAAGAAAACAGATGAAAGCCCCTATGTAATTTAAAAATACATTTACTTGATCTGATCATACCTCGTTCAACTAGTTTCCACTGTCGACTTCCTATTTTCTAACGAGATTTTTTACTGAAACGAGAAGCGCGCACGTTGGCCTTCTTTCGCACTGTGGAAAAATACGAGTTACAATACCATGTATCAAGGGAATTTATGTAGGTGTTACATAGAAAGGGCAATGGACTCCAGCTGTAGGTATTAGACAAATTACCTTCCTAGGAAGACGCTTGACTATTAGTTGAGTGAACTACGCTCCTGGCCCTTAAACATTATAGACGTCCTACTATAAGAAAATTTCTAAGGTTTTCTCAATAGATAGTCTTATCCACATTGATTTATCGGAAACAATAATGTTTCAAGCTACAAACTTGAAATCGTATTGGATTGCGAACGGCGATACTTTCGCATTAACTTTGTCGTCGGCCTGTAACAGCTTTATCGCTGCAATGCCTCGGTTCATGGTACAATCGTGTCCAGAGCAGCAGTTACAACTTCTTTATTGTCAAGCACAAAAATGAGTACTCATAGGTATTTACAGGTACTTTTTTAAAAGCTTGCGCGATCGCTTTTGTTTTTCCTATACTGGAGGCTTGGATTTGCGACGTCAGCTCAGCGTGGATAATTGTATTAAAATCAAAAAACAATCGCACCTGCTTTTTATATCAATCAAGTCACAAACAATACCTTCAAGACTGGACAACTAAGCTAAACAAACGACATTTTTCCTGACTGGATCAAATAAGCTTTTTAGTTAGGTACTGCGAAGAAATCTAGCAGCGAACAACAAGACGCAGGTTAATTGTCGTCATAAAACTGAAGCTGCTGTTGGTTATTCACGTTTAACACCTGCTAGACATCACTTTTAACCCGATGATTTCACCGGAAACATATGAAAGTGGAAGAACAATACAATCCACGTCAATGACTTTCCCGCGGTTCACTAATCACCACTCACCAAACGTATGGATACAGACAAGATAATTGTCTGCAACGCTACTTAGTACGAGCGAAAATGACACACTGACCGACTAAGTCCTTTTAGCTATCTCGTCTACGGAAACCTACTTAGTGACCGGTGAGCTCTCTTATTTTAATTACACTAACTTCCATATTATTTTCATCTTTATAAAGTTCTTGTTGGTTTGACTTATTATTTGTTTCTCGTATTGCAACAAGACCTCGGCTGGTCAAGGGTTTTGTTCGATTTAATTCCAATCGTGCATAAGACGGTTTCACCTTTCAGAAGGTCAGCACGGCTGAAGCACACGTCCAGCAGAGACACTTTGCTGGTTGACATAATTTCAACCAATTTATCGATTTCTTTGTCGACTGTTTAGTTGATTTATTCATTTTATTTTGACAATGACTAACAACAAAACAACTTGGGCGTGGTTTGTTGTCCGATTGTATAACCGTTCTCAGTGGACAGTGACCAAACCACTCTCGCCAAAACTATGAAAGATCTTATTCTTTTACTATGATTTGAATATAATGAAATGACGTGCCTATTGTCGCATGAGACTGGTACAAAAATAACTGTAAAACGTCTGTTTATCTACTGCTATAATTTTACAGTTCTTTCTCTGGATCTCTAATTTATGATATTGAAGATGCTTGTATTGTTGGACTCGGTACGATCGAACACCCTGGCAAATTATATTTCGACTAGCTTTTAAATGTGCAAGGACTGCATCACAATTTGAATCAATTTTTACCCCGTTAAATTTTACAAAAATGCACCCTAAAACAGAAATCAACCAACAACCAACTGTAACCTAAAAGAGAAAATTGCATGGGGTCTCTTGACGTCGGATCTTCAGACAATCCACCGAGAAAAAATCTAGCCATTATAGGAAACGTGATGCCATAAAACATTTACTAGATTGACATTGTATATGCGTAACCAAAAGTAAGTAATTTGACATAAATTTGCTAGTGATGTAGGCTTTGTAGGTCTTTGTAGGTTTGTAGGTATTTTATCCATAGCATCAAAATACTTTTTTTAATTAAATTTAACTAAATTTTTCCGACAACCACACCCATCAAAGGGGGTAATTGTAGATAAATATACCGAAAACATTTTTTTTTGGGTATTTAAATGCCTAAGTAATACCTTCAATAATTGTCTTGTGACACTTCATGCACATTATCATCATTATAATTTGATTTTAGTTTGAAGCTCAATTTTTCGTAAGAATTTACTATTTAATCGACCTCGTGGGTAAAACTGCGTAAATTCAGCTATTATAATAAGTATTTTAAAGAGGTATTATCGCTATTTTATGCAAAATTGTATTTATTGGCTTACAAAATGACCTCGACATCGATGAGAAATGTTGTTCAAACTCATCTTATAAAAGTGTATGAGGTTATTCAAAAAAGGTCTTATTGCGTACCCATTAGACTCCCTGATCGATCTCAGCCTGACAGAGCTCAGTGATAGGTAGAGACTAGAGACATTCCGTTCTAGGTGTCACGTCCTCGTACGTGTATGGAGTCCGGCGACGTAGCACGTACGAACTTTCCACCGCTACACAAACAGAGAAACAAATGAGTCGTCGACTCCGGGTTTTATTCGTATACGACGCGGCCGCTCCTACGCTTTTTCCTCTAAAGTGTGTTGTTTTGTATCCGTACCTTTGTGGTTTTCGTTTAACGAATCTCATCTCTTTTACGTTTCATGCTTTTTCGGGTAGGCTGTGAAATAAAAATGGGTCAAATGCGCCAGACCAAAACAAACTAGCATCAGAATCTGGCAACATAATTTTTATTAGTGTTATTGTCTATTATATTCATAACCACAGAATCATAACTTCAAGCAGCAAATCAGTAAAAGAGAAAATGCAAATCACTGATTCTAATCAATACTTATGACCTAGATTCCAGCAGTTATCTCCGTATTTGAGGCTGGCGTAATCACAGTAACCGCTTCCGCCATCTTTCTTACGTTCCGTTACGTGCACACGAAGTTATTCTAAAAACTGATCAAGTGATCAGTCATATCGAGTTATTGTTTTGTTGATTATTGTCGGCTATTTGAACCATTATAATTTCGTAACACTTGATGCCAATAAAAGTGTTTAGGACCATAGCTGATTTGCTTAAAAATATTTAACGATTCTCATTCAAGAAGGTTTTCGCTGTGTTTGGTTCTTTAATCAGCTTTATGACATAGTCGCGTTAAAAAGTAAGTTTGCGAGTTTTAAGTAATCTAGATAAAGTTCCTGATATTCAAATACGATAATTAAACCCAATATTACGAAGAATACGATGACACACTTACATAAAGCGAGACGGATAATTGCGCTTGCAAACGATAAAATCAAATCTTCATTGTACGAAGTTTGCTTTGTTGCATAAGATATATGTACCTGCTGCAGGCATGTCTAGAGTTTGTAAATACGACAGGATCAATTATGTATATCATTTTGAGTTCAGTAGAATGCAGACTCTGAAACTGAGATAAATAGGGGTAAAACAAAAGAAGGGAGCGTTTTATAAACAAAAATTCATAGGAACCTAACCTACACAATAAATAATATATAAATAAATAACGCTGGACAATCCACACACAATTATATAGCCCCGAGCTAAGCAGAGCTTTGTGTTATGGGTACTAGATGACTGATATACTTAATATAATTATATTGATGATATTGATATGGATCAGTTGAGCTACCTGTAGATTGCTTGCAACAGTCTGCAGTTAGCTTAATTGTTTCAATTGTAAATTCTAGTTCTAATTTGTTTTTATTATTTGATTGTAATTTTATTTGTTAATAAAGGCTTAAGCCTTTATTAACAAATTAATAATATTAATAAATTAATATTAGAAAAATTATTGTAGTGTATTGTATTAATACAATACACTACAAGATAATTATTTTTTTTTTTGAACTGAAAGTTTTCTATAGCAACTCGACCTGTGTTTCAGGTATTGTTTTCGATATAGCACAACTTTTAATTTAACATATTTATAATTCAATGCTGAATTAAATTTAAAGCAAATTTATTATTTCACTTCCAGATGTAAAGTGACAACAACAACCTGACAATTTAATCCTATTTATAACTGACTTTTTTATTATCTCTACAGGTAATTGCCATTTGCAAGAAAGGAAGGGAGAAACCGAACAGGAAGCAATAAAAGAAGAAACAGCTGTGCTGGTATCGTTACGCAAAACACTACCGTGTTTGTTATGTTTAAGCATATCTCACTTGAGAACAAACTTATAAGAATATCGTTTAACATATTCTTCTGCATCACTCGCGTTGCTTTGCTGCTTACTGTTCTTATATGTTGGGTTCCTATAATTTATAGTCAAGTGTCTGTAGGTGACTTATAATAACAACCCCGGCCGGCGCGGCGTTTCCGCTAGCCAGCAGCTCTTCAATCTTGTTTCAACTATTAGAAGCTAGAATAGGCTTATGGCTTGAGCAAAAAACACAGTTATATAAATAGCAATACTGACACTGAGTCCAGAGGCCGAAGAGCACTTAGCACGTACAAACACACAGTGCAAAGAAAAAGCGAGGGCCTCTCACTTTCTTCGAATCATCTCAAATTCAGACCCATGTGAAAGTAACTCGAACACCGCCCATAACTTATTGCTTAGTTAGATTGTATATCTGGTAGTTATCGAATTGTCAATTAACTTTCGTAAGTTCAATCTATTGAACATTGCTTGGATTATTATTATTGCGTGATTCTTGTGGAAATGTTCGATGATTATAAGCTGGCTAAAGATTATTGTATTATCGCGCACCTAGTGATTTTATTTTTCTACATTTCCATCGTGTTGCTCCTATTGTTGCTCCAATTAAGAAAAACAAAATAAATTAAAAGCAAGTAAACAAAATAACAAATCGCGAAAGTTGAAAAAGTTCAATCAGCTGGTAAATCGTAAGTCTGCCATTTCAGTGCAAGAAATATGACTGCGTTGGAGACAAGTATGACAAAAGAGGCTACCAAAATCTCAAGTAGAATAAGACCTTTGATCCCTTGATAGACAAATAGAAAACAAAACTGAAGACCCAAAAGATATAGTTCCATAAACCTAATAGGAAATATAAAAAGCTGCACCCAGCTCATCCTATATAAATATGTAGTAAGTGCAATTATTACAATACTGGTGTACCAGTATAACCAGTAACGTAAGCAGCCTATTGACAAACACTTGAACACTTGTCTCGATCAAGATTATATTAATTGCCGTTTAGATGTCGAAACACTAATCTAATAGTTGTGATGCAAACGGAGAGCTTGCGCTGTAATCTGTAGGCAAGTAATCGCATACCAGAATTAAGTTATTCTAGATTTGTGCTTGATAATCGCATCATGTTTAGATGGATGGATGTAACTTCTTCACACCAAAACTACTGAACAGATGGTGCTGAAATTTTGCATTGATGTACATAGTTCTATGCCTGGAATAAAATATAGGCTACGTTTTATCCCATAAATTATTACCATATCATATTTATCCCATTCTATTTCTTGGAACAGAAATAACTTCTAAGCGTTTCTATAGAAACAACGCGTTCGAAGCCGCGGGCAGAAACTAGTTAGTAAATAAGTTAGAATCAATCCCACCATCTCACAACATGGATGTCGTTAACAACCATGGAAAGATCAATAAGGTCGGTAGTCAACTAAGGGAACCTGCCAGAGAAAGAGTTCCTTCGGTATAATTAACACATCCACTGCGATCACTTATCCGTCTGCCAGGATCTGCCAGTAAATAAATATCGCAACCGTCCATGCTTGGCGCAGGCATGTGCACTGTGCAGCAGCGGACGTACATATGTGATGAGGGAAATAGATAAGTCTCAAAAAGCCAGAGATTCGGAGTTAATTGGCGACAAGCGACTTTTTTATTTCCGTACGAACACTTATTAGAAACCATCACTCTGTTATTCAAGTCATTAGCCGTTAGAAAGCAAAACAAACTCTGTGAGAGGCATAAATTACCGGAGCATCGCGCAGTCAATACGAATAGCTAATTAAATAACCCAAAACAATTGAATTAATTCTGCATTCGACATTTCATTTCCGTGGCGAAAAATTTCCAACGGAAATTCTGCTTGCAACGGTAAACAAAGCTTGCACAAGTCTTGAGTTGAATCTCATTTTAATAAGGAATATTCTAGGACATTTAAATTTACAGATGTTTATGATGGATGAGTTTTGGAGAACTTAAAATAAAATGGTCAGAAATAAAAAGAACGCTTGGTTATCTCTCTTTCTGTTCAGATTTTATTAAAAGGAAAATATTGGTTCTCACACACAAGTTGGAACCGTGTTGTCCCTACCAAATTTTATTAAAATAGTAGAATAGTACGAGCGCTCAACGTTCCCAAGCTTCCGATTAGCTCTTTTAGGACTGGTGTATGTCCCAACGGCCTTGAGAACACAAAATAATTATATGTAGCCGTATAAATAATTTGTTTTATTCGATAAATGTAATCACAAAAGTGATAAAATACAAATTACGAATAAAAAATATATTCGAAATTCGGATATTTCTTCTAAACGCTGTTGATTTTAAGCATTTTTCCGAATAAATAATTCTAATCTTTTGTATGTCAGTGAATTAATATTCCACCGGTATCCAGGACAACTTTGATGACATTCCCGTTGTGGTGATCCTCGTCCATATAACGGGTAATCGAAACGGTGGCTCGCTTCGTTTTATAACCGCAGGACTAGTATCGACGGGGCGGTAGACCAGTGCTCGATTGGATAAGCACTTGCCACTGAATTACAAAAAAAAAATATGGAAATATGTTTAGACTTAAAAGGTAAAACGTAAAATGAATTAAAACATGAATATACAGGTGACGCTAAAGGTTCTCGTAATGGGCGCGGTCTGTTCTATTGGTGAACTTATGGTTTCTAAAGTACATTTATTGTGATATAATCTGACACTACTCCCATGGCTCCCAAGGAGGCCCTTGTACATTTTAAGAAATTATAGCCGTATAAAAGAATTTCTTTATGCGCCACGCAGTTTAGGCACATTTTATAATACAGAGTACCGTTATGTTTTGTCTAGCTAGCATAATATATTTTCTACTCAAAATAATAATTTAATCGTTTGGGAAACATACCATCTGGACCTAACTAGCTAGCTTGAGCGTCAGTCACTTGAACATAATGGCTGTCCTCGAGGGGACATTTCAACACAGCAGTGTTCATTGTATAATTGTACCCTAGCATAGAACAATGCCGATATACAAGAACAAGTACTTAATCATACAAGGAGCCCGTTGTATTATGATGAAAAATTATGTCTTAAAAACTTTTGTGTACACTTTTGTGGTATGTATAAAGGAAACGTGAAAAATTAAGTGCAATTTTTGAAAAAAATTATAAATAAAAAAAATAATAAAAGTATTTATTTACAAAAATGGTTTTACAGAGTACTTACACTAATAACTCTAAATTTATAAAATTAGATTAATCTTATTGTAAAGTAGTTACTCTAACCTAAAACCTTAGTGCCGAAAATGCATCGACTCCTCGCTCTAAGTAAAACGCGAGGGCTACTCTGCCTCACAGACCCTAAGAATTGTGTTTAACTTACCTAAGTTAAAGAATCACCACATTTTTACCACATTGTTAAGATGGTGGATTTGGTGGATAGTTATATCAGGTATAAACTTATTGTCGGAAATAATCGCGCGAGAACCTCATTTGTAAAAACATGTAAAACTGAAAAACAAAACACTTGGAGAGAAACCAAATGAAACAATGGCAACAGTTTGCATCTAAAGACAAATATATGCAAGCTCTAGGAGATTGACGTCAGGTATCATTTCAGGTTTTTCAGTATAATTGTTTTTCTTCCAATATTTTTTGTAATATCTCTGTCCGCTCGCATACCACCAGAGGTGACTAGCTCAAGTGCGAATACTGAAGTATATAAAAAAAAGAGGGTCACTAGCTCATGTTGTAAGCTTTACCTATTATATCCTTTGTTCCTACCGTTGTGGTCCAAAGTAAATAAATAATGTAAGGTAATGAAAACAGGGCGCTATGGCGCTCATTGGGGGAGGCCTGTGTCCAGCAGTGGACTGAGATAGGTTGATGATGATGTAAGGTAATGAAGCTTTGTACTTGCATTAACTAGTTAGCATTTGGCTCTTTAGATAGAACGTAGAAATAACTGTAAAGTATAAATTTAAACCGGTTAAAAGATAAAACCGCCCTGCAGAATTGGCTAGCAATGTCACCAATTGAATTTCAAGCTTCTATCTACTAGATCCCCGCAATCTTCTAGTAAGCTATTAACAGGGACTGGGCGGTTAGATCTAATAAGATTAGAACCGAGTCTGAGGTTCGAGTTTGAACTAGAAGGTTACGGTCTTGACCGCAGGCTAGGTGACTTTGTTTTCTGTAGCTATGTATTTAGTTTAAAGCGACTTTGATGTATCGAGGACCTGGAATCCAAGATATTTTAGGTAAACAAAGATATTTATGTAGAAAAACTTTACTCAAACTGATAACAATAACAGAAAAAACAAGGTAACTTTAATGTAAAGACTGAATACAAAAATCAACTTCAATATCGTTTGCACAAACACACCGAAAAAGGTGCAAATTCAAGATCAAAAACGAACGAGAGATGCATGAATTGATGAACGAAAACTGTCAAGACCAAAAATTATGTCGACCTTCTGCGTTTTGCTCTGACGATACCAGAGGGGCGAGTCTATTTAACATTAGTAAAGACACGTGATTGTGATGTCTACTTTTTGTTTGGGATTTGTATAGTTCCCTATCTGCACGATAGAGGCGCGCTGTACCAAATTTTATGGAAAAAGAAGACGTCACGATCATCATTACTAACATCAAATAGACCTACCTCTCTGTTTCGTAAAATATTTACAACAATATTTCTTTGGTTTTGAAACTCCATTTAAACACAAAAAAAAACTAGGTTAATCCAGCAAGATCGTTAAAGAAGTCCTAACAAAAGCAATTCAGGTAAAATAAAATAAAGTTTCAGTCAAATATTTTCTCATAACAGCAAAAGATTTCGAAACTTCGTCCCTTCCACACAATTTCAGACACAAAAAATTTGTATCTAACTTAAATACTAAAGAGTAGGCATTCCATTCCACGAATTGTCGTGTTAGAGACCCGTTCTCTGAATAATGTTTGCTCACTAAAACATTTGGAAGTCACATTGGTGACTCGCCTCGGAATAATGCTCATAGGGTATGGAAATGAGAAACGAGAGCTATTTTATATTTATCACAAATTTACAAAGCCCATTTCTAACGAACTTAAATAGGTAGTACGTGTAATGCCGTGTACTGACCGGTGTTACGCGGCGTAATGTACCATTCGCAGCGAACATGACACGTTACGCCGTGTACTAAAATCCGTTTCGTTGCTCGTTACGTTATATTACGTTACGCCCGTAAGTACCCACCAAATAATAAGAACTAACTCCAAATTACTACTAATACAGTTCAAATAACACGGTTTTAATTCCCCCTAAAATACTTTACTTATTTGCATAATCGAATTAATAGAAGCGTGAGAGATTGTTTCGAAAAACACCTGTTATTATTTTTTTATCATCAAAATAAGCAGGTCAAAGCTAGGCTCCCATAATGACAAACAATGGTCAATTAAGTATAGCGTAGCGACTCTCGACCTGTTTGTAACCAACGTGAGAAAAAGTCAAAATTACAACACCTACTTTTAAGTTTTCATGGTATAAGTATATACATACCGCTTTGAGATGCTTATCTTTATTCGCAGCGTTGAATGAGCAGAATTCAGGCTTCAAGACTATCTTCCACTGAGAAATGGAACAAAACTTGGCAGAAGTGTTGATGATGAAAGATTTTTATGATAGGTAGATTGAGATTGTTTAAGACTTATAAGATGAAATAAAGTCAGAAAACATAATTTATTTCAACCATAACCATACATACCACGACATAATACAATAATAGGTATGGGTATGGTGGCATATCTATCTCAAATCATCAGTTTTTGTTCGGTTGTGCTAAATTGGTAGTTTCACACTGCTGAGCCTTGGGGCAAACTACGAATTGTCAACACAACCGATTTGCGGGCCGATGAGTAAAGACGTTTTTTCTCTCGATATTAACCGTGTTAAGTGGCAAGGCAGACGTTCTAATAACGAACTGTGAACTTCTGCTAGTTAACTTCTAACTTAGTGCCCTTTAGTGTTGTGAAATAACTAAAACAAAAAAATAAAACCCACTCCAAAACAGTCAACTATCCAGCTCGCCATGAGATACCTGATGTCCCGATTTGTCGGTCTTATCGCCTGCAATAGTCCATGTAGATGGTGTTTGCTTCCTCGACATCAGCAGAATAGTCCTACCAGCAGGCTCTACCAATCGTCACCATTCTCTTCACAAGATCAGCGCTAGCTAGGCCTCCTACGGGAGCTTAGCCAGAAATATGCTGAGTTAGGACCTTTTCATAACAACTTCATATAATATAATATGTACCTATTCTATAACTGTGTCTTGTTTTTTTAACTGTTCGTATTGTTGTTATAAATAAATATCTTTCTATTCTATTCTTATATTTACCTTTTTTATTTCTACGAAAAAAACCATATACCTACCGCCAGAAATTAATCTAAAGATTGTTTAATATCGCTTGCTTCTGCCTGCGACTTCGCACGCGTTTATCCGAAATAAAAACAGGCTGTCCCTGAGAGGCCTGAGATAAGTACCATTATATTCCCCTGCGTAAAAATCCGTTCAGGCGATGAAAGATAATAGACAGAAAGTGAGAGAGTTACTTTCGAATTGTTAATGTTATTAAGGATTATTAAGCTCTGCTTAGAATGAGGCTAGATACTGGGTAAAAATATCCAGCATTACTTAATATTTTTTTAGTTAATATCTTATCTATAACAATAATCAACTTTCAATTTGCAAGTGCTTTTGGGTCTGCCAAAAGCAAATGCCAGACATTCGTTAGCAAATGTATTGAAACGGTTTCGCTGACAGTGGAAAGCTGGCCTGTAGAAGAACTTCGAGACATTTAAAGTACCTACAGACTGGGGCTCTTTTACGGCACCCTTCAACGTGTCTTAAGGTCTGATTGGTAGCTAATTTTAAGCAGACTCTAAACGAGTTTTCGGGCTTAGAAACGTTGGCTCAGCGAATGCTGACTCAAGGGTTCACGTTTTGTTAAACTTGGCTGAGCGAGCTGGTTTCTGTAATTTGGTAGGTACTTAAAATGGTCAGCTGATCTTTGTTTTAAAACACTCAATTTATGTGTTACATAAATGACATGACGGTAGTCACTACCGTCATGTCAGATCGTCAGACACGGGCTTTGTAAAAAAAACTTTTCACAAAAGGCGAACAACTGAAACTTATTTTCAAGGAAACCTATAACTTTAATATAGGGAACTTTACGGAAGCACTAGCTTTCCGTGAAAATTTGTTTTAGTTGTTTGCCTTTCCCGATTAAAGTGAATATAGAATTAAAAATACATTATAAATTAAATAGCTATTCGAGAAAACTTGCAAATAAACATCAACAACGGGCGATCGAAGTAAAAAACGCTTCGTTAGCTCATACACTCGCACTACTTCATTACGATTAATATGTTCATTTATTCCGTCCTCTTTACCCATTAAAGCCGTAATCCCGCGAATGCATGCGTGAAATTCGAATAAAACCGCAAACTTTCAGCAAATAACACCAGATCGAGGTTCTAATTAAAATCAGCATTGATACTGCGGGGACAATGGGTGCCCGCATTCGTAATCCTACTATCGCGATGGCACGTCACTGCTGGAGTCACAGAGATAAAAACAATGCATCCCATGGTTCTATTGGTTCTTCTATCGTGGATTATCTCTTATCTCTTACGGCTGGATTTGTACAAATATAGCCTTAATTATCGGCTATTCTAAGGGTCTTTATCGCGCTTAACCTTTATTAATATATCCCTATTTTCAAACGCGTTAGAGCGGAGTTCACGGGCTATTGAGTCTGTAAGAGACGATGGTCCATTGAGTCTTAAGGAGGGTTAATACGTTTTAATGGTAGTCAACGTCGATGTTGAATGATTATTTTTAAAAACAGCATTAACTACAATTTCTTTTAAAACTAGATACCTACTAAAGTTACGTATATTAAACGATCTAAAACTAGTATTAGGTATTTTCTGAATTATCTTGTGGAAAAACAGATCTCTCTTAAAAGATTATTATTGATGAATGCCCACCAAAAAACGTTTAGGGATAGTTATAGGTACTTTCACATAATGCGCATAATGCCGAATAAAATGTTCCTTCTCTACACAAAAATATATATTTTCTTTGATGTCACCCTTGTCACTATTTGCCCTTTCTGACTAGGATTTGGCGACTTTTACATTTTCGCCCTTTGTTACAGCCTTTATATTGTTACCGACCTGAACAGTCTTAAAAATGCCACCAACATCCCTAAAAATAAGAGGATACACGCGTTCACTTCCTATTTCTTGGACTTAAAAGGTGTTAGTATTTTATTATTGTTCTGCACTCTCCATAAGGAAGTAGTTTCCTTCAAGATTTTAAAGTGATTTTTCTTAAATAGTTGTTACATTGATGAAGTTACTAAGTTAATTATTGTTATAGATAAGTACTTACTTTCCGAAATACCCTGTATGATTCTGTAAATTATCTCTTATTTTAAATATTTACAATTAATTATCTAAATTGCTGAATTCTTTTGTGCCTATAATTAAGGGCTAATTATTAACATCATAATGAAAACCAATTTTCAGTGAAAGTTTATTGCTAACGAAAACGAACCCGAAACGTAAACACAACATTTATGTGCATTTTATTAAAGTACAACGAAATTCTATAGGTAATTGTAAATTTCCCGAAACAGAACACCTCCTGTAACAGCAGCTTCCCGCCTTGCGAAAGGAAGAGGCAAGCCGCGGAAAATTAGTTATAACATTTCGTAATTACCTCTATCGTACCTATAACACCAATAATTACAGAGGTATTAGCATAACACACTAGCTGCTGCCCGTGGCTTCGTACACGCTTTTTAAGGCTATAATAAGATTTAATTTAGGTATATTCGTTTTTTATGTTGTACATGTTTGCGGTTTGACTTTGACTTTGACTTTGACTTTGCGGATTTACACAGTTATAATGGATGGGTTTCAAATTCTAATTATGCTTTATTAGAGGGCCTACGAGCAGTAGCTCAAACTATTTCTTATTAAGTTTAATTTTATTATCTAGGGTCAAGACAAACAAAGGTCTTCTCACTATAAAAAAAACATAGCATTTTTTTCAGCGATGTGGCGGGCGAAGATTCGCCTTGGACGCAGGAGGTCGCCGGTTCGATTCCCGCCTTGGGACAAATGTTTGTACGATCTGCAAATATTTGTTCTGGGTATTTTCTACATACTTATATGTCATCTAGTACTCATTACACAAGCTTTTTTTAGCTTGGGGCTAGATGATGCTGCGCGAATTGTCTAGCAATATGAATCTAATATTAATGTTTTTAAACATATTAAAGATTATTTAGCGAGTTATTTATCGATCGCTGCAACGCGATGGAAACGTCGGGGAAATAAAACAAAAGGTACGCGATATAATATTATCTATTGTTATTTATTCATTTTACAGACCTAACCTATACCATACCGTCATAGTGCAACCCTACGGCTTCGATGATGCTATAGACATCGCAATTCAATAAATGTATTTAACCTCTGATCTCATCAGTCAGCTATTGTATTGTAAGCAACGAAACCGGACTTGATGGTGATGATGTCAGAGCAGTTGTACGTTAGTCAAAAATACTCGTCGTCTCAAACCAGTTTCGCAAGAGGCTGGATAAAGCCCTTTTCCCTGTATCTTTATGCAATAATTATTTGAAGGATAAATTCATGATCTTATCTTTTTTAACAAAGAAAATTACAAACAATTTATTGAATCCAGTATTTACAATTGGAACAATTGAGGTAACTGCAGACTGTTGCAAACGATACAGGTAGTTCAACTTAAAAAATGAATAAACTAATTGCATGGGTAATTTAATGATTATTTATTAGTGTCTAGACTGTAGTTACTTATATTATTTTTATTTGATCAAATTTGAACAAAAAGACGCGCCAACAATAGATACCATTGGCTAGGACAGGTGCCACAGGGTGCCACAGAATAATGTGTAGAAAGGTAAAAAAAAATAGCTAAATTAAAAAAATCAAAAATGTTTCAGTTACTAAAAACTTTTTTGTAACTAGCAAAATAATAGTGAAATAGTTACCTACTCAGTCTTTGGCGAAAACCGGTAGGGGAAGAGTGTTGAAACAATTTTTGCGTTACCTTGCATAATTGAGTCAAAATTCAAAAATAAAAAATATAAATATAATTTTTGTCTGACGCACGTGGAGCGTCAAAAAACCAATGTATGCGCTTATAAACCATATCGCTAGCAATCATAGGTTCCGAGACAATCCCTTTCAACTCAACTCACCTCGGTCTCCCCTGATGACTAATGCATTGGGGCCATCCTGAATGCGAAATGCATTTGTATGGTTCAGCTCCTCTTCATTAAACTCCTGTTACCCTACTGACACAAAGTAGCACTCACACATTATCATAATAATAATAAAAGCTTTATTTCATTTTAGTTGGTTTTTTAGGAGCTATTTAATACCTATCTTATAAATAAATAATGCTAGACAATCCACACAGCATCATCTAGCCCCAAGCTAAGCAGAGCTTGTGTTATGGGTACTAGATAACTGATAAACTTAATACAATACCTACTTAACATAGATAGATATTTTTTATTATACATAGAAAATACCCAGAGCACCCGAAACAAATATTTGCAGATCGTACAAACATGTGTCCCAAGGCGGGAATCGAAACCACAACCTCCTGTGTTGCAGGCGGACCTTCGCCCGCCGCGACACATCAGTCGTCATATTATATTACTACTTATATTACTACGAAGCTAAAAATAAGTGGCTACTAATTTTTACAACATGAAATCGGTTTCTTTAAAACAATCTTAGCAATTAATTAATTTACTGTATTAATTTAATTGAGCAAAATATTTTTGATATTTTATAGTTTCTTTATACTAGGATCCTGTATAATTGCTGTAGACAGATTTGTATGTGTGTGTCTGATGTCGTAAATAAAAACCTTATTATCTATCAATTAAGGGAAAGTGGAATAAAGAAGATATAGAGTAATAGAGCAAGTACATACATTTATGGTAGTCTGTTTGTTTTTTAAATAACAAGTAAGTTTTGCCTACTTCGTATTTAAACCTCGAGAACCTAGACATTGACTCCTCGCTCATACTTAGGTATGAACTTGTATGTAGACACGAGGGAAACATTATAATACTGGTGGGTACATAATAGTTCATACACCATCTAAACTTGTGTTTACGATATAATCATGTGCATTAAGCCACACGAGCACTTAACTCCGCGTACTAATCATACAAACCGTTAAAGACGCCGCGATTAAGGCGTTGCACCAAAAGAGCACAACTTACTACTGAGATAAGTAAGTTAAGTATTATTAGCTGGTAAAGCAGTTACCTACAACCCAGTAGGTAACCTGGTTACCAGTCCTTGAAACTGAAACACCTTCTTAATAATTTATTATTACCGTAAAAAATTATCTGAGCGCCTGGTCGAAGCGACGCGTGACCCCAGAGCTGGTGGGTATCTGGCGCAGCGCATCAGCATTGCCATACAGCGGGGCAATGCTGCCAGCGTTTTGGGGACACTTCCGACTGGTATTGATAATGGATCAGTTGAGAACCTCTAGATTGCATGTAACAGTCTGCAGTTAGCTCAACTGTTTTAATTGTAAATACTAGTTCTAGTATTATTTATTTGTAATTTTGTTTGTTAGTAAATTATTTACCTATGAACGTACGTTATTCTTTCACCATTTTAGATTAGCTCTTAATTCAAGATGTCTGAAATAAATGTGGATGACCTATCGCCGAATTACGATAACCACAAATAAAATGACTTGGTACTTATCTGCTCCGTTAAACAAAACAACAATAACAACAACAATAGCTATTGTTTTTTGTTTTAAATAAGCATTGTACAGTCAATAACAAGAACATGTGATTAATTGAAAACTATAAAAAACCTGACTCGGTGTTCGCTTTTTCAGTTTTCGCTAAATCCTACAAAATGTAGATAAGAACCATATACTACAATAGACGATGATACCTCATTTATCAAAATCGCTTTAGCCCTTTTGATTATTGGCGTTAGTAAAGAGAGAGAAAGCCAACCACATAGAAATACCCAATTTTGAACAAGGACGTAACCCCTATTAGAGAAAATATAATTAGATTTTTTTTTTAAAACTTGAAACTGACTTCAGATGCCTTAATATTTACACTGTTTATTAAGTTTTGCTTTATGGGACCATCTCATTCATGATGGTCCCATGAATCATTTTCTATATGAAAGCGAAAGAATCATCAAAATCCGTAAATCACGGAGAAATTGACAATCATACATGAAAAAAAACGTAGGTACATACAGTCGAACATAGAACCTCCTCCTTTTTTTGATGTCTGTTGAAAATTAACCTTATCGCATCTTTTATAGTAGCATTATTTTGATACGGTAAATAAATCATGAAATAAGTATTAGAGCACCATTTCTCTCGATTTTATGACGGCTTCATAAACATAAAAATGATTCTGCGCTTTCTAGTAAGTTAATCGTTTGTTTAATTTTAACGTACTAACTCTTGAACGCCAGTTTTCGTAACGCCTCTAAGTTTAATAGTTATAGCCTCTCTTTACCAGCTAGTAGGTTATTTAGTATTGGGGTCTAAAAATTAACTACCTTAGAGATCTCCAAAGGGCTTCTGAGACCGAATGCGAATTGAAAAATTAAATATACGTAAACATGGAGTGCCTTGTTGTCTTAATAAATAACTTCATTGCGAACACAAATCAACTAAGAACTTAAATAATATCCCAAAAGTGTTTCGACTTCGACAGGACTTGAACCCGCATCCTTCCCTCAGTACGGGAATGTGCTAACCAACTACACCACGAGGTCAAGTGACGTAGGAGTCGAAAAACGTTAGGACTCTCTCTCGGGTTCCTTTAGACTCTAGCGCTGTTAGCTCCACCTACAGGGGAAACATTGAAGTTTATCCAATCCTGTTCAAAGACTAAAGTTCCACAAAAAATCCAAATCCACTGTGTCTTCTTCCAATTCTTATGCTTCTTCTTCCACTTCTTATACTAGGGACGGAGGACCAGCATTGGTTGCAACTAATGCTGAGGCAGAGCCATTTTGTAAGGTTTGTGGTTTGTAGGAAACAGAATTTAAGATACGAAGTGTAGTATAGTGTCTGTATTATGTATTCTGTGTTAGTCATAATAAATAACAAATAATTGAATTTTGTAATATTTGATTTTAATTTTTAGTGTTTGTAGCAGTACCTACATATACCCTAAGTTACTGCATTCTTACCGATAACTACCTACTTTATTGTCAATTTTTAATTTTGTTTTGTGCTGTCTATGTTTCTGAACAAAATAAACCTCTAACTATCTATCTAAACAAATATAATCTATTCTATTCTTCATAGTTCCTCTCGGGCTTTAACCTAAAAAAAAGATAAGTATCTTCTACTTAAAGCTGTACCAAGATATCTTTTACTATTTCCTCTCAATGTGCCAAGTTATGTTCCTGACTTGCTTTTCCTCGTACCCAATTAGTATAACTTTGACACTCTAATAGGCCATTCGAAAGATACCGCTTGTCACCTATCGCCCTTGTTCCACTTTCGGCCCGTGAATGGAATTAGCGGCAGTTATATTCGCACGATATATGCCACAATAGTCATAGATAAAATCGCAAGACTGCGTCTCGGGCATTCATGTTGGGTATTTTAATTGTATTAGTTTTTATTACTTACCCCGTATACTCAGACGCGAATCGGATTTTCGGTTGAGAATTCGGTGGTTAAGGTTGCATTTTAAAACATAGCTTAAATCTTGTCGAATGGCCGCCAGAATAGACCTTTAGCGTGTTAGTGCACTATCTGGCTCTGAGACTCGCTCAGTTTGCATGGTGTAGAAAGAGATGCTCTCTATTTCAATGCAGAAAGACAGCTGTTGGCCATTTAGCGCTCTGACGGAGAAGTACAAGCTGAAATTAACTCTTTTGCGTTGAAGCTAGAAACTTAAATGTATTTTCCCCTACTTAGAAAAAAAACCAGAAAGACTTATTTATTTTGGCTACGAAACGCTCTTATTTGATGGATACGATGACTTTACTTTAGAAATTGAGCTCCTGGACTACCTTATAATTTTTTCTTATCAGCAAAATAAATTACCTAACCATAAATACATATATATAAAATTGTTTGATTGAGTTAGGGAAGGTTTCACTCTAGTCCACAAGGACAACTTTGTACGTCCAAAACTTTAATAAAACTACTTTTTTATTGAACTAGCTGACGCAACTGACGTTGTCTTATATGAATATTAAGTTTTCTTAACTTTTCGAATTTTCGGCGCAACTGTCTTAAATTTTCTTTCATAAGAACCTTCTCCTGACCATAACAAACACAACAAAAAAAGAATAAGCGAAATCGGTCCAGCCGTTCACGCGTGATGCTGTGACCAAGGGAAATAGGGATTCATTTTTATATATAGAGAAAATACATAGATGTAATACATTCAGAAATAAACATTTATTTAAAGTGATTTAATTAATTGCCAGTCAATGATCGTATATTAAAACTTTTTGTGAAAATCCACATTGTAAATGCATTGTGCATAGTAACCAAACACTCGGAGGCTGTATTGGTATAATCGGGTATAATTAATTCATGAATACATTTTGCATTATATCAGAAATCTGGATACTGTAAACTTAATTAATCTATCACTATTAATAAATGATGTCCAATATTATGAATGTGTTAATCAGGTTTTATCTCTTGTGATGAGAAACGGGGAGAATATTTTCGCCACACGTATAGTTGGTAAGTATAAGTATTTCATAAGCACATAATAATATGCACATGCCCCCAAACATAGGGAGTTTTACCATAATCACTACGCTTGGCAGGCGGGTTGCTGATCACAGTTACGGTGTTAAAAATACACAGAAAAAATCTGCAGACTTTCCTCTGGTAGATCCTTATAATTGATCGAAGGTAGATCCCTTCGTCTCCTCTTAGTGGTGTCCACGGGCTGTGTTAGACGGGTCGATTCTTAAGCCGCGACTGCCGCGTATTAGTCCTATAATATATATACAAAAAAACAAATAAATAAAGTTATCACATAACATCATATTTAAATACAGTTAGAATCAAAGTAAACTAATTATTATATAATATGATAATCCTGACTTCTTCCTCTACTTATATACTTTTGAGAAATAAAATTCTAAACCGTATATACCATACTGTTTAGTGAGTTCTAAAGACAATTTCGATAGTTTTTCAGATCTCTGTCCTTCAGTTACAGTAAACTATCCGGAAATACAACTGTTAGAAAATTGTTGTTACAAAATCTCACTAGTTGAAGATGGTTCCAAGCGTCCAACCCAGAAGTTATTTCTAAAGTTAATTAACTCAAAGAAAAGTAGTTATTAATTAGACGTCCCACAGGAAAAACAGAAAATACAATATAATAATGTTACACAAAACTGATGGAATCCCAAAAGAATGCCACATCCTGGACTTTACCATTTTAGATAGATATTATTTCTAAGTTAAGTGTGCAATAAAGTATTATACTTTATTGCACACTTAACTTAGAAATAATTTACAAAAGAATAATTATGGAATAAGTGACAATTGGCGGTCTTAACGCTCAAGAGCGATCTTTGCCAGACAACCTTGAATGGATAAGATCGTTGGATTGTACATGGGGTAGTATCAGTGTGCATAATAATAATATAGATATTTACTACTTAGAATATTAACAAATATATACTATACATATCAAACTACATCGTACATATTATAAATCTTACATACCATTTTATTATATAAATACATACTTATCTATTATATATCTTTTATAGAGGGAAACAAGGCAATTCAAAGACAACAGGACAAATAGTGTTCCCATACCGTTTTTTTGAATATTGTCAGTGACTTACCGAGACCGGCAATGCGTTCCATAGCTGGACAGTAGAATGAAGTAGAGTGGACCGATGTTAGGAGCGTAAGAGAATCAGTAGAACGGAGGAAACGAGAGAGAGAAAGATGAAGAAAAGTCAGATGTGCTTTGAGATAAGGGGTGCAGAAGATAGAAATAAAATATCATAAAAAAGAGTTTTAATTTTAAAGAATAATTAAATAAAAGTAAAAACGTTTGTATGAGTAACTAAACGTGTAATATTTTGTGTAGGTACAAACAAACATAGTCTTCACCACAAAACAATGCGTCACTGTACAAATACCCTCTTAGAACCTCAAGGGACGAAAGCTCCGAACAACTATTACGAAGCTATTGTTTAATGTTCGTACGTCTGTCCACAAAGAACTAGCTCCACAATGTTACTTGCAATGGTCATTATTTAATTACTTTATCCCTCAGGGAGCTCTGGAAGCACGCTGCTCTCGAAACTCTCGAAGCAGTAAGAGCATTGACTGTTGTTTAAGTTTTAATACTGTTTTCCTATTTGCTGAAGTTGCTTCAGTATTGCAATGTGCATTTTCTGAAACGCGCGGCGACAAGGTTCCATGTGTTTACACAAACAGCATAAAATGCTGCTGGTCGACTTTTCAACAAGCGATCAACTAAAATTGGAATATTTGCTTGATGGAACATCAACTAACTAGTTCACATCTTCAACTATTTCAAAGACAAATTAAACTCGTGATGTTGTAAGAAGCTCGTCAATTAACATCACAATCAACAACATCAGCTAAATACATACTTAGTTGGTATCATACACTGCTCAGAATACCTACTGCTGAATAGGTTCGGAATGTTATTTCAATTAGCGCAAAATACGTTCTGCTGGTGCCGCAAAATAATTATAAATTTAACGAAGGTAGGTAACTACTTCGCAAAACGTATAAATTCAAACCAAAATTAAAAAATGACAGGTGTTTCCTTCCTCATACTCACAGATGCTACCTTTTGTGAGAATGTCTACATAGGATAAGTAGAATCTTGCATTCGTGGTTGAAATTTCTTGCAGAAAGAAGCCTTATTTATGCAAAACTTGATGTGCTTCGGCTTCGGCCACGTAGAATTTTATTATTTTGCGTGGAACCCTAACAGTTAGATAGTTATTCTGCTATTATTCCTGACCGAGACAAATCCAAGAAATTAATGATCATTAAAATCGGTCCAGCCGTTCTTGAGTTATAAATTTACATACGTAGCTGCTTATCTACAATCTCACCTGATGATAAGTGATGAAGACGAAGTTGAGTAGAGAAATAAGAGCAAAAGAGCAGCTGATAGAATCGTCAAGTCTAGACCATAGAGCAATTCATCTTTATCAGCATTTATCCAATGCTGGACATTCGTACCCCAAAATGAGAAGGTGTTTGCTAGAATCACCACGCTTGAGGGGCGGGTTGGTGATCGTAGAAGGATGATGCTGCGCTTCCTTTGGATTCCTTTAGTTGGCTCTTACAACAATCACGCGGGCTGCGTTTGAAGGGTTCGATTCTTACACTGCGACGGCAAAGCAAAGCCGTTCAACTAATTGATTAATCTTAATGAATTAGCATTAGTGCCTCCTCTCTTGCTACCGTAATGGAACAATCAGAGCTAAGAGCAGTTTAGATGGCGCGATAATCACTATTAATTTCAGTGCCTGAAATTAATAGTGATTGTCGGCTTATTAATGAAACCATTTCACAGCTTGAATAATTCAATGTACTCGTATCAAGCACTTTGTATGATCAAGTAGTTTCAAGATTATGGCAAATTCATGTGTATAAATAATCACAACATGTTATGCAACTTACCCCGCCGCGTGTCTGAACACGATAAACTCAAAAACTACTGA
This sequence comes from Eupithecia inturbata, assembly GCA_963662085.1. NCBI lineage: Eukaryota > Metazoa > Arthropoda > Insecta > Lepidoptera > Geometridae > Eupithecia > Eupithecia inturbata. The sequence goes on from OY759184.1 coordinate 12,715,847, forward strand.
ATGTTTACTCGTACGGTTATCCATTGTTTAACAATGGACAGATTGATTCGTGAGAAAGGTTTTTTATCCATAATTTATAAAGGTTTTGTTTAAATTGGCTGAAATATCCTAATAATTGTTGATGATGTCGTAAAAAAACATGATAACTGCGTGCTAATTTTCCTTGCCACACATGTGCGCGTACGCCGCATAAATATATAGAGTTGAGTTACTTACTTACATGAAAACAATGAAATTACGGAAAATAATTCCTCTTGACTGACAGGCGAACGGAGCAGGGCGGGTCACAAATAAAGTGTAATAAATAATATTGGACATTGCAACCCATTCCCATTATCTCCCAAGGCAACACCTTAAATGGGTAAGTGGTGGGTGGTAATGGGTTGTGTGTATTCCTTAACATAATCAATAATAAGTCCTGTTAAATGTATGTACCATAATATGATGCAATAAATAATTAAATAAAGAGTGTTATTTTACACATGAGCATCATTCAGGCTCATAAGTAAACAGCTTATTGGGTAGGTACCTGATGACTGCTAATCAATTCAGATGTAATCGTGAGTGATACACTCACGAATACTATTCGCCGTTCTTTTGTTTTTAATCGTTATCAAAATGCATAGTGAGCGGTGAAGTAAGTATGTGTGATACGCTCATGCATCTGAATTGACCAGCTGCTACAATTCTGATGATTTTATTCCTACAGCGAAATTGCTTTTCTACTTTGTCCGTCATACCATTTGTCCGTGCGAAAGGTTTTTCAAAGTGCAATCATTTCCAAGTCGCAGTTTTACTCTTGAAGTTTATCCAACTAAGTAATCCTTGCTTCTGTTACCAAGCACTTGACTACAATGTTACTAAGCTTTCAACATTGCAATGTAAAATTTCAAGACCTACTTCGTCTGGATTTCGAGTTATTTTCTTAGTCTCCTACCGACACCGAGCTAAGCTAACACAATTATATTTAACGAGGTTCCTTTTAACTTGATTTAGGCATGACCTTTGCTTCTAATGTTGATGCAAGATGGAAGTTCATCTAAGCTAGGTTATTTAAAGAAAATACACAGGGTTACGAAAACGCACAAAATAGAGGAGGCTAGCAAGTATTGACGGAGGCCTGATATACAGGGTGTTACAAACGAACGTTACCTGGAGGGCAACTACCCGAAATATTCAATATAGCAAATTTTAATGTAAGGAAACATTCCATTATTTTAAAAAATAAGACTACTGGCCTTATCGGGTAATCGAACCCACATAAATCTTAAAAAAATACCGATAAGGCCTTTCAGTCTTTCAAAATAAGGTGAATGAAGTTTACTTATTTTTAAAAATAAAGGAATATTTCCGTTCAATAAAATTTACTTGCTTAAATATTTCGGCTAGCTGCCCTCCAGGTAACGGTAAGGCTCTTAGGATACCCACGGAAAGAGTTGAAGTGGTGCGAGTTCTAAGCTGGCATTACTCGACGATATTCTTCTCCCTTTTATTTAGGTACTACATTATAACAAAACTAAACTTTATTGTGTTGTTCCAGATTTAGGATGTTGATCAGGTGTCCGGCGGCACTGTGTGTCGTCGTGTTCCTGCTTGCTGCAACACCCACGCACTCAGAGGTATGTTGTTAAAAGTTGAGAGCGATACGATGTGGCGCGGCGGCGGGCGAAAGTTGCCTGCGACGCAAGAGGTTGCGGGTTCGATTCCCGCCTTGGGACAAATGATTGTACGATCTGCAATTATTTCTTCCGGGGGTCCTGGGTATTTTCTATGTATAATAAAAATATCTATTTATGTACTATATTGTGTTAAGTATATCAGTCATCTAGTACCCATAACACAAAGCTCTGCTTAGCTTGGAGCTAAGCAGAGCTGTGTGGATTGTCTAGCATTATTTATTTATTATATAGTTACTACCGTAGACAGAGTATCTAGTTTTAGTTTATAAAATATAGTTTATGTTGTAGTTTAAAAATACTTATATTTAAGTTTGACAATATTTATTAGATGCACACAGATCTTTACCCTATTTATTTCCAACGATCCTATCCATACCAGGTTGTCTGGCAGAGATCGCTCTTGAGCGATAAGACCGCCAATTTTCACTTTGTTATAATTGTTTCTTTTTGTTAATTGTTTCTTAGTTATAAGTGTGCAATAAAGTATGTTCTATCTATCTATCTATCTTTTAGAGTAAAGGATCACGATTGAATCGATGGGGATGATTGTTCATCATTCATTGATATGCAACTCAACTGTGTTTTTGTGGAAAATCAAATTAAATAATTGAATTTCAAACATGTTTTTTAATGTTTTAATTGTTTTCGTAATCATCGACGGTCAGTAGCGACGGAATCAATTTAGCCTGTTGATTTTTGTGTCATTGACATCACAAAGATTGTTTATTTTATCTATCGACCGCGAGAATCAATTAAAATCCAATTAATACTTATAGCGTAAAAATAACAGTCGTCCTCAATTAAGGCCCAATTTCACCGTTGCAATTGAACGAGTTCAATATAAGATAAACTCAATTTAGCGTTTTAAAAGAGTTCTGCGCATGTCAACGACATAAAGTTGCTCCGGTTCAGGCGCTAAACTGAGGGCTGCCATGTCACACAATAGGAAATCGAGATTTGAACTCGATCAAGCTGAACTTAGTTTTGGCAGAAAACGGTGAAATTGGACCTAAATTCATACAACTTAATCGTGACTTCGGTAGATAATTAATTTGTTTCAATAGACCTCTAAAAATTATGACAATTAAATGGCCTAAAAACAATTTGTAGCGAGGTGGGTCGACAGCTATTACCTTACCTACTACCTACACGTTGTCGCGGGGAGTGTATGGACTCCGCGGATGAGGTGTACCCTAACTAGAGAATACAATCCCGGGATCCCAAATCTCGGGATCCCGGGATCCCGACCGTTTTCTGGCCTCGAAAATCCCGGGACTGTACTTGGCTAATCTCGGGATTTTCGGGATTGCCACAAACAAGTCTAGTTTGTATTCCGTAGTCCGTTGCGTCTTGAAAATAACCTTACCTAGATTATTTTAATACATTACGACAAAAAGCAACTCGTACAATACGTAGGTACCCACTATTTACTACACAGGTACAGTCCTAATAATATGTTTGTCGTAGAACTTAGAAGGGACTTCCCCACTCGGAATACTTTAATACAATACTCTTAAGGTAATTCCCCAACGGACCAACAGGGGAATCACCCGATCATCTCATATCATAATATTGTTGCGGGTATTTCCCGTCGGGGATTCCCTGTACGAAAGTATAAATATGCAAATCAGGTTTTATTTTTTTCATTTATTGTTCTGTCAGTGACGGGTTACGTAGGCTACGCCATTAAAATTTAAAAGTCAATTATCTGAAATTAAGTATTTCAAATGGCGGGAGACTTTGTTAAACATAAAAAAGACAGTGATACGACGTCAGTGTGGAGTTATTATTTAGTTGCGAAGGACGGGAATAGTGCTAAATGTAAGCGATGCCCAGCCATCCTCAAGACTTTGGGTGGATCAACTAAGGGATTACATACACATTTGTTATCAAAACATAATATCAAGGTTATATCAGCTTCAACAAGTCAAGATTCTGAAAATCTGAACACAGCACCGCCGCCAGCCAAGCGAAAGTTAGATGATTATTTTACTAAAAGTGCCGACGATAGCCTGGATGATATCTTGGCAAGAATGATTGCATTAGATGGATTTCCATTCAGTGTATTCATAACCTCAGATGATTTGAGAAAATTGCTCTTAGCAAAATACACGGATTTACCAAAGTCAGCCGTCACTGTTCGAAAACGTGTTATGAATTACAGTGAAAAAATCAGAAAGCAAGTAACTGCAGAATTACAACATTTGAAAAGTGCAGGTGAAAGATTTAGTCTTTCTTTCGACGAGTGGACTTCAACTTCCAATAAACGATACATGGCGGTCAACGTTCATTCATATAAAAAATTTTGGAACTTAGGACTTGTTCCTATTTACGGAAGTATGACAGCTGAAAATTGTCTTCGTATATTGCAAGAGCGTCTAAGTAAATTTGACATTTCCCTAGAAACTGACATCGTGGCTATTGTAACCGATGGACCGAATGTTATGATAAAGGTGGGGCGGCTTGTTTGCACTGAACAACAACTGTGTCTCGCACATGGTATCAATTTGGCGGTCTGTGATGTGCTTTATGAAAAACATAATAATTTGCAAGATAGCCCTACCTCAGATGATAGTATAAATGAACCAGCTGTGAATGTTGATTATATGGACGACAGCGATGATGAACACCATTTAGAAGACTTAGACTGTACAGAATCAGGTTTAATCGTAATGTCACAAAATGATCTTGCGCCAGAACACGTACCAGAGTTAACACAATATGAAAATATTAATGAGCTGATAAAGAAAATCCGCAAAGTTGTAGTGTATTTCAAAAGATCTCCGTTGAAAAATGAAACAGTACTTCAAAAATATGTGAAAATTGAACATGGAAAAGAGCTGTCACTTCTTTTGGACTGTAAAACCAGGTGGAATAGTCTTTTAACAATGCTGGAGCGATTTTATCTTTTAAAAGCATGCATTCAAAAAGCTCTTATAGATCTCAATCATCCAATTCGTTTAGAAGATGTTGATTTTGAATTGGTAAATAAAATTGTTGATGTGCTGACCCCAATTAAATTGACAGTAGAAGCAATCTGTCGGCGAGATGCTAATTTATGCACAGCTGATGCCGCTCTGAAATTTCTTATAAAACAACTGTCTAGCAAAAACTCAGAACTTGCCAAAAAAATTAAAACATCCTTAGTGGAACGTATAAAGCAACGACGAAGTGATGATTTAACTGGCGTGTTAAATTATTTACAAAATCCACGAATGGATGATGAAAATCAGTTATTATCGGATTTGGAATGGCACGACTTATTTCCAGTTCCGACACAGGCTTTAGTGAGGAAGCAAATAAAGAGTATTGTAAAAAGACTTAATAGTCGAGATAACATGGAAGAAGAAGCAAGGTCAGGATCACAAACAGATGATGAGCTAAGGTCAGAAACCTCCCAACCCCAATTGACATTAAAGGAAAAGTTACAGCTGGAAATTAACAAGAGTATGAAATCCCCAGATCCTGAAGTACAAGTACAAAATGAATTGGGGTTGGCAAATAGTATTAGACGTGAAATGAGCCTGTTCGAAAATGGAGGAGTTCGTGGATATCACTTAGAAACAGCATATAAGTATCTATTGTCTATTCCTCCAACCAGCGTAGAACCTGAACGAGCGTTTTCAGCTGCTGCTTATGTTGGCAATAAACTACGAAGCAGGCTCGGAAGTCAAACATTGGATGCTTTGATATTTCTGCGACTATATTTTCGAAATTCTAAATAGTTATTTTGTGCTGTTTTTTAATTTCTTGCAAAAGTATTGTATTTTTTTGTTTGTGTTTTTTCTTTTCTTATTATTGTTCTGATTTGTGTTGTGCAAAGACATTAAAGACATTTTTTTTTATTACTCGTTTTTTTAAATTTTAGCTCAATTAGAAACCACATAGTCTAATCCCGGGATAGGCCCGGGATCCCGGGAAAAGGCTTCAAAAATCCCGTAAGCCCGGGATTGAAAAACATGCTCGGGATTGTATTCTCTAACCCTAACCCATGCGGCTAAGGGCAAGAATGTGGGTAGTGGGTGACACAAACTTCGGGAGGCCTATACATAGGAGCGGAGGGTACACCTAAGTTTCATTTTCTACGAATCGGTTGAGTTTAAAGCCAACTATTATGTACCAAGCTACCTTAAATTTATTGAGTAAAAGCATATTTCAATTAATATTTCTGTCTAATAATAACATAATGTTATGTAATGTTGTGTCACTTGCGTGTAATTCCGTTCTCATATTGTACAGGTGTTTTTGTTTAAAAAAGCGAAAATAAAAGAGCTTCTCATAACATCTTTTATCAATTAAGTAAGATTTTATTTACAAAACGCATATATATCATTTTCCGTGTACATACGAGTACCTATTTAATGATAGTGTACGAAATTGCCCGCAACACGGAGCGCGTCACTTAGTGAACAATTTTGCCAGCGTCGCAGCTTAGACTGACGTAACAACTTGCGAGGGAGCATGACTACACAAAACCAAAAAAGTGCAACAGAGATAAACGGAAGTATCTCGTTTCTTCCTAATAAACTTGAGTGTACGAAATAACCCCGCTCCCCTACACACGTCATGGTCGTGGCGATCGCGGTGTAAGAACCGATCCCTGCAACCCGGCCAGCGAATATCGTTACAGCTGACTAAGGGTACCAATCAAACAAGGACAGCAGCTTCCTTCTGTGTATTTTTAACAACTCCACTGCGATCACCAATCCGGCTGCCAAGCGTTGTAATTATGGCAAAATTATACCCTTGTTTGAGGAGGCATGTTCAACGTGGATGTATGTTTGCTGATGAGGATAGCTACATACGTCTGATGATGATGATGTCCTCCTACCGAATTTCACAGGACATAATTATTACCTATAGTGCACAAGTGCGCGCGCAAACACAGGCGCACTCTCTAGGTATTTCCTCTCTCTCATAATTCGACGGGACAGCAGACCGTCGCAGCCGGGGAGAGGATAGGCGCAGGACCAACAGCTTAACGTATTTTCAACAGCGTAACTTTCTGACTCCGGGCGATATAAGTGTAAAAGTTGATTTAGGATGTCTCAGAATAAGAATGGAATGATGATGACGACATTGAATTTAAGAAATCAATCTCTGAATGAAACGGATATGTCTTTCATATTGTATGGAAAACAAACAAGGCACAGTTGCCCAATACTTCATGTATTGTTTGGTTTATCGACTTTTACTTATTATGATCAGCAGTTCCGAGTTCGGAACAAAAGGTCAAACAATGGAGAGTGGGTTTAAGGAGTCCACACACCAACGTCAAAAAAGAAAAATTCACAGTAGCAGCACGGAGTCAGGAATTTGGCGATGTTACACCACCGTGCCGTACAAGCAAGCGGTCGTGTCGGTCTGCCGTCCCATCTGACTATGAGAGGAAGGGAATGAAGAGTGCGCCTGTGTTAGCGCACACATAGTAAAGAATAGAAAATCATTTATTGCCTTAATTTAGATAGATAGATAGATTATTGCTTTATTGCACCATCATTACATAAAAGATTTAACAAGAACTTAATACTAACTATATCTAGTGTGGTAAAATCGGCGGCCTTACCGCTAATAGCGTTTTCTTACAGGCAACCTCTGGATGGATTAAATCGGTAGGTACGTATAAAAACTGACGGTGGCGTAACTCATACTCATGACGCTACCAACAGCATTAGACGTGATAGACAGGATACTCTTTTTAAAATCCGCATCAGTAAATTGGCTGAAGGAGAAATGAGAAGAGTCAGGAGTTGACAGAGACGAGAGATAAGTAGTTCAAAGTTTGAAGTTTAGAAGATCCATCTGAGCTGGAAGAGGCTGAGAAGCGTGAATTTAACGAATTTTGTTCGAGATCTTTGGGTGTACTATCTTGTTGTGATTTTCCAACACCGAGTGTGCGTAGGAACTTCCATACTTTCGTGGGATCTTTATTTATAACATATTCATGGATGTAACGGCGTTGTGCATCCCTACACACTCTATTACAGTGATTTCTAGCCTCAGCATACTTGATTTTGTTATATTCCGTCGGAGTTCGGGAACTTTGGCTGCTAGTTTCTTGTGCATTTCAGACCGAATTTCATCAATGAGCCAGGGTGCAGGGAGATGTTTCATCATTACTGCTCGGACTGGAGCATGCACATCGTACAGACTAATTAAGACCCCGGGCCTATCAACGTTTCGAGCATCGTTACACAAAGACTTCAGATTCATTGAACCAAAATTGCGCTGCAGAAGAATTTTAGGTTCGTCTTTAGGAAGTCGAATTTTATAAGATAGAAATACTAGGTCATGATATGAGAACTCATCCGCCGTACACTATCCATGCTTGGCAACATGAGCTTTGGAAGAAATGAGAAATAAATCCAGAAGGGAAGGTTGACAATTAGGAAAATGATGAGTAGCACTCAGAGGAAGAATGGTGAGATTGTTTGCCTGAACAATATTCTCAAGAGCGGATGAGCGAGAGTCATGCTCATTAGGCAGGTTTACAAAATACACAAGACAAAATTAGACTTATAGTATGCTTAAATGAAACAAAAAAATTAAGAAAAAAGGAGTAGGTAAGTTCAGCATTTGCTGTAATGCTATAATATGCACGCAGCGCTGCTTTTCAACTCTCTATCTCTCTCACTTGTGCACGTGCGAATTATATGCCCTGCGCACATGGCTAGTTTTTCGTTGGAACTGACCGCCGCCGCCGCGCACCGGCCATAAAGAGCCCAAAGTCGCCAACGCCCCGCCAACACAACCCAGCGGCAGCTTGGATTTTGACGGCTTGGTCTGCGACATTTTGGCGATGTCACTTTAGGAGTCAAGACGCCAAGGCCGCTGGTTTGTGTCACCGGGTTGATAAACATTATCGGCGGCACGAAAGTGACAACTTTTGACAAGTCGTGGAGAGTTGTCGATATACCGCTGACATTTTGTCGCGTCCTTGTCGCGGACATGTCGTAAGAAGTCAGCGGACACTGTCGGCGACATGATTCTCTATAACAATGTTGCCGACATCAACCGGCCGCCGCGCCGCCGCGCCGGGCTGTTGTTGGCGTAGCCGATTTCGTTGTGTAGTGTTGGCTCCAATAAATTATCACATCACATTTATTTTACAATTTCTAGTGAACTTGTTTATTCGGTGGAGTTTCATTAATGCAATGAAAGGTCATCTGTCGTACCTATTATTGATTATTATTTTAATTGGTATTGTACTTAACAAAATATGTTCATGTAGGTACCACCGGAGTTGTAGTTTTTGATAAGGTTTTAACCTCAACACTTTTATTGCCCTTGAGGCACATGCCCGCCTATCTCAGGCTCCGTGTGGTTGTGGCGTGCGTGCGGGGCGAACCCTTTCGGGTCGCACCGCCCGTGCCGCCGAGCCTGGGCAGTGAATGAGTTAAGACACATGCTAAAATCATTTGATGTGACTTTTGTCAAGTCAGTCAAAACAGAAACCTACCTCATGACATCCATGTTGACTCTTGTTATAAATAAATATCCGTGAATAATACTTATTATAAATTTTCTCCCATAAATAGCCTCACACACAACTGACACTTTTTAACTTTATGTACTTACACAAACTATAGAACTATACACACGTTTTCCCATAACATAAGCCTCGTAACGAGGAGATAACAGTTATGTAACTGAGTCTACTTCTTCGAAACAAATTACATTCTATGTCGGCGGTAGTACGTAATCGATTACGACTTGAATACGCGGCGGTGTTTAAGCCTCCATCCAGATAGGTATGAGGTACCTGTTAATAGTATGATTTTCTTTTATCATCATAACCATCATCGCCATCAGCGGATCTATCCGACAAATCACTTGTCATCATCATCATCATCACACATTAGTCCACTGCTGGACATAGGTCTCCCATAATGAGTGTCATAGCGCCCTGTCTTCAGCTTGACGCCGTTCATTCAGCATCTGCCTGCAGTCTTTCGGAGATCGTCATTCCACCTGGCCGGAGGGCGTCCTACATTATGTTTGCCAAGTCACGGCCTCCTCTCAAGAACACGTTAAGCGGTTGTCGGTTCTTTGCGAGATATGGCCGGCCAACTGAGCTAACAGAGCTATGTCGATAGCTTAAGTCAGTCCTAGTGGTAGGTACTTATACAGTGACTTGGAGGTACCTACCTAATGAAATGATGAATGCTGTCGCAGTAGAAAGGGAATTAATAAATGTGTTTTGGGTACCGAGCATTGCATGGCACATGACATACTATGTACTATGCCGTCACTTATTGGTGATTTTTTTAGGTCACTAAATTGTCATAATATTTATATGTCAATTGAAACAATTCAAGTAGGTACCTATCTACCAAAACCATGATTGCTGCCGCAGACAGATTTCGCTACCGGGCCATTTGTTCAATTTGATTAATTAAAGATCACTGAATTGTCACAATTTTTAAAAGTCATTTGAAACAAGATTTTTAAGAAATAGATATTAAGTGTATACAGGGTTACAGGTTAAGTCGACCTAGATCCTGGAGGGGGTTGTAGTTTCCACCATTTCTGACTGATTTCACTATGAAACACCCTACCCCAAACTTAACCGTTTTTAAGTTATTGGACTTTGAAGTTTTTTTTAAAAATTACCGACTTTTAGCCTATTGACCAATTTTTTTTATGGGTCTTTGTCTCTAATTTATTTGTGTTTACGATTTTTGTGTAGTAGATGAGTTGCTTTATTATTCTTAATACTAAAATTGCAGTTAACTAAACCAACTGGGTCGCAGCAGACGATTGATAGTAATAAATTGAAATGAACTCATAAAAATATTTTTTAATTTCAGAAATATTTTAATAAATATCTATGACAGCCATGCTGCAGATGTGCCTAAAAATATCTACGTTTCATCAGCTATCTAACAAGATAAAACAAGCTAGGGTGTTATCAGAATTCTTAGAAAAAACTTTGATGAAAGGGTCTCAGGTAGTAGTAAAAAATAATGGTACCCACTTCAGAAAACAAAACAAAAAAATCCAAATAGGTACAAAATGACTTTTATTACAATTTTTTACATAAAAGCCTACAATTACAATTCATGTTCCACGTGTCCGCCTCTGTTTCGTACACAAACTCTCATTCTGTGTCTTAATCCACTTTTTACTACACCAGTTGTTAATCCCCTTCTTATTTCAATCGCCGCATCGATTATTCTTTGTCTCAAAACATCAACAGATGTGATTGGATTCGGTTCATTGTAAACTAAACTCTTCATGTGTCCCCACACATAAAAATCCATCGGGGTCAGGTCTGGACTTCTAGCTGGCCACGGTATGGGTCCACCTCTCCCGATCCACTTATTAGGATAATTAGTGTCTAGCCATTCTCTGACGCTTCTCCTGTAGTGTGCAGGGCAACCGTCATGCTGAAACCTCATGTCGCGTATGAGATTAAGTGGTAAATCTTCTAGTAGCTCGGGTAAATCTTCTATTAAAAAGTTTTCATAACGTTCTCCATTTAAATTGTCAGGAAGAAAGTAAGGCCCAATCAAATGGTTCGATATGATTCCCATCCAAACATTCAAACTGAATCGTCTTTGTGATCCCTTAGTCCGCTTCTTATTGGGATTTCTTTGTACTTTCGGGGCCCAATAATGAGCGTTGTGGTAATTCGTTATGCCGTCTTTATCAAATTTCGACTCATCAGTCCACAAGATATTTCTCAGAAATGATGGGTCCTCTAAATCTGCATTGAGCATGAATCTGCAGAAATCCAATCTCCTCACAGGATCTCCTTCTTCAATAACTTGTACCGGCGTGTAATGATAGGGGTAGAGGCCGGCAGTATTCACCGTAAACCACACTTTCCACTGCGATAGTCCAAGTTCTAAGACGAAGAAGAAGTTTTTTCTAAGAATTCTGATAACACCCTAGCTTGTTTTATCTTGTTGAATAGCTGATGAAACGTAGATATTTTTAGGCACATCTGCAGCATGGCTGTCATAGATATTTATTAAAATATTTCTGAAATTAAAAAATATTTTTATGAGTTCATTTCAATTTATTACTATCAATCGTCTGCTGCGACCCAGTTGGTTTAGTTAACTGCAATTTTAGTATTAATAATAATAAAGCAACTCATCTACTACACAAAAATCGTAAACACAAATAAATTAGAGACAAAGACCCAAAAAAAAATTGGTCAATAGGCTAAAAGTCGGTAATTTTTAAAAAAAACTTCAAAGTCCAATAACTTAAAAACGGTTAAGTTTGGGGTAGGGTGTTTCATAGTGAAATCAGTCAGAAATGGTGGAAACTACAACCCCCTCCAGGATCTAGGTCGACTTAACCTGTAACCCTGTATACTAGTTGTAATTGTTTTATTCTGTTATTGTAATCTATGTGCTAAATAAAATCATTTGAAACATGAATTATCCACTGAAATATATATTATATATTGTTGTCATGATTGCTACCAAATTTTTGACAGTAAATGTTCTAATTCATGTCTTTGGATTGGCCGGAATATTCTAAAAACATTTATTTATTTTACACTTACTTAGCAGGGCATTTAAAAAACTTATTCTAACATATAGGAAACATTCATACCAACCCAAAAGATAATGAAATAATTTTCATGCTTACTACAATTTGGCAGAAAATATGCTGATCCAGTTAAGTGAGTCCAGCTCGTGGCATTGACATTGCATTATTAGATGCATATTATTTTGTAATAGCGTTAACAGAATGTAGCATGTTGCATGCGATCATTATTGAAGCAAATAGGTTTGTGCCACACTAACCGATTTTATAAATTAGAAATTAGAACCCGCGTATAGTTTAGTCTAGACCGTGCGTTGGCAACATCATCACATCAGATCAACAACCTTACCAGTCCACTGCACGACATAGGCCTCCCATGATTATATGCCTTGTGGCTCTTATCATTAGAGGGTAATGCATTAATCCCAACGCTGGGCATGCGGGTTGGGGATAGCAGTTCAGTGGTGGATCTGTTCTTATTGTATTGGGAACCATAAGCCAGTAATATTAGAAATTTGCATAGATACATATTTGCATGGTACTAAGTAAAATCTGTAGGTATGGTACGTTTTCCCAGCGCTTACTCAACAACTGGCCTGTGTTACAACTACACGCAAACACTCGCTCACAGTTATATTTCCAAACTTGCAATAATTATAATGAACAAACACGAGGGCATTGTCGTAGTCTTTTAGTCAATCAAAATGTCAATAAACCACATTAAAGTACATCGTAGCAAACACGCGTAACACGTACGCCGCCGGCACCGGTCCGACTATGACTGAGGTGGGTGCATCTAATTGCACCTAATTTGAGATTTCCACTTTTGAGAAGCTAGTACCAATACATCATCATCTTCTTTTATACTTCACACACACACACATTTACAACAACCTCAAAATTTTATAACAGCCTCAATATTGTTTTATAAACTTAACGTTTAACTGTAATTTGTGCGTTCATCGTTATACTTTATGTAATATGCTTATTTTATTTTAGTAAGCCTAAAGATAGATTTTTTTGACAATTTCTATCCCTAGATGTCCTAAAGTAAGTAAAACTTGTGTGATAAGTATCAAATAAGGATACGGATAAATAAAAGACATTGTATAGAGAAATGCCGGTAATCGCGGGAGGACAATAAATGAGAGGAGACCGTGACTCGGCAAACATAATGTAGGACGCCCTCCGGCCAGGTGAGATGACGATCTCCGAAAGACTGCAGGCAGTCATAATAACGCTATAAGCGATCTCTTCTGTACTTCTAATAGCAAAGATAGACTGATATTACACTTACATAATACTTTTAACAAACAATAAAACGAACAAAAACCGCTTATCGATAGTTGAACTGGTCACGGGTGGCATACGTCCTCGGAATACTTTCTCGAGTTTGGCAAGCTGCACTGCTCCATTCCGAGTTGCGACCACAATCCCAAATAATAAAACTACCTCGTAAACTTAAGTAAACACAATTAAAATGGACTATTTGCTATTTATTATGTACCTACTACTTACCTAAAATCCATACTTATATTGTAAATCCGAAAGTAACTCTGTCTGTCTGTTACCTTTTCACTTGGATCTTGATGAAACTTGGCAGGGAGGTAAATGGTGGACGGACATAGGCTACTTGAAATGTGCGTACGAAACCGCGGGCAGCAGCTTGTAACTGTTATACATTTAAAGACGCACCAAACTTGTGCGAAGTTCGTTTTATGTAAAACTAGCTACTGTCCACGGCTTAGCACACGTTGTTATAAGTCCACTACTGGACATAGGCCTCCCCTATTGAGCGCCATAGTCTTCAGCTTGCCGCATCCAGCATGTGCCTGCAGTCTTTCGCAGGTCGTCAACCGATAATGCCGAAGGGCGTCCTACACTACGTTCGCCAAGTCGCGGTCTCCACTCAAGAACACGTTCACCCCAGCGGTTGTCAGTTCTTCGCGAGATATGGCCGGCCCACTGCCACTTCAGCTTGCTAATTCTTAGAGCTATGTTGCTACCTTTGGTTCCCTGTCGGATGTATGTACTTACCTATTCGTAATCCTATCCTTCAGAGAAACTCCGAGTATAGCTATTTCCATAGCTTATAGATACTCTATTCGAAGTCAACTAATAACTAACAATTAGCATTTACATTACTAGTGTTGTTAACGTGATTTGACAAGACGAACGTATGAGTCTGCGTACCATAATAATTAATTTACGTCCCGTTACGTCATGCCAATTTGAGGACAAGCTGCTTCCATTTCCACTTCCGGCAACGCGTGGTAGCATCCAACCGAACAGTGTATCTTATTAATTAACAACTAGCTAATTCATGCTGATTTGCTCACATAGCCACCATGTGTCAAAAAATTACTAATAGTAGCTGCAGTAAAATTACCCCTAAAAAAAACTATTTATATAAAAATAATAGTATTAAGTAGTAATATTTGTTCCGGGTGTTCTGAGTATTTAATTTATGTATATTAAAAAATATCTATCTTATCTGTGTAATGTATTATTAATAAGGTTTTATTATTATAGTGCGTAAGCCCTCACACTCGGGGTAATTTATAAGATATCAAATAATATCCCAAAAATTATTCGACTTCGACGGGACTTGAACCCGTATCCTTCCCTCAGTACGGGAATGTGCTAACCAAACTACACCACGAGGTCAAGTGACGTAGGAGTCGAAAAACTTTGAGACCTCCTTCGGACTCTAGCACCGTTAGCTCCACCTACAGAGTAACATTGAAGTTTATCCACCGAGGCAGATTCTAACTCGATGAGTTTATCCAATCCTGTTCAAAGACTAAAGTTACATTTAGTTCGCTCATATTATTAATACCTATATCAGTCATCATCATCAAGTACCCATAACACAAGCTCTGCTTAGCTTGGCGCTAGAGAATTGTCCAGCATTATTTATTTATTATTGATAGGTTATTGTATCCTCAAAATAAAGCTAACCACCTTCAAACAAACAAACGTAGGTACATTAGGTCTGGTATCTCTAAATTTTGAATTAATGGAGTCTGCACAAAAAATTCGGCGAGACAGCTCGGATACATAAATAATGCTGGACAGTTCACACAGCATCATCTAGCCCGACATAAAGCAGAGCTTGTGATATTATCATATCAATGTAAGTAGGTACTTACATAGACATACAATTTTCACAATTTCAACAAAGACATACAACAACAAAACGACAAATTGCAACTAGTATTTACAATTCGTAGTCTCAGAGTTAGCGGGCTGAAGTGGCAATAGGCAGGCCATATAGCTCGCGGAACCGATAACCGTTGGGGTGTAAAAGTTCTCGAGTGGCGACCGCGATGCAATGCGAAACGGAGTGAGGGAAGACCTTCCACTCGATGGACCGACGGCATTGTAGCGGTCGCAGGGAGTCGATGGATGGAGGCCGCTATTTGTGGTGTCGTTCGGGGGAGGCCCATGTTCAGCAGTGGACGTATACGGGCTGATAATGATGATGATTTACAATTATAAGTACTTATTTTACTTTTTATTTATGTAAGTTCTTATATTGTTGGCACTCAACAGAGTTTTGTCAACTTGTCAGCGATCCGCCGACTTTGGTGTGCAGTAAGCAAAGATTTCCTGAAATACATTTTGTTTTGCTTCTGTACCCTGCTGTGCAATACACACGTACTGTGGCATAAATACATTAGGGTACACGTGCTAAAATTAGTAGGTACGTGTTTTTTACACAAAATAGAAGTAATTTTACATAACGTACCTAATTAAACCTAACGTAGCACGTTTATTGGAGCTAGTAATGCTTATTCAAATATTATGTTTATCTCATAACGATACAACAGCCCGCGCGTCACTGTGGCCACCTCACGCGCCCGCCCCGCCACGGCGCGGCGCGGCGGGGAGATATAAAGGGACTTTCCGATTTTCTTTTAATATCTGACAAAAAAATTCTATTAGTATGAAGGTCGATTTTCCGACCACTGTACGCCGGCGCCGCCGCGCCGCGCCGTTTTCGACGCGCCCGCCTTAGCCCTAGCCACCGCGCCCGCCCCACTAGGCTCGTAGTATGGTTAAGTGCTCAACCATACTGCAAGCCTAGTACGACGACAAGGACCACAACACAACGCAATCTACGATTCAAATAGTTTATAACTCAAGTCATTATAAACAATAAAGTTATCGTTAAACTTTATTGCAAAGAATAGCATCTATGACCTACGGATATCGATTTTACCTATTTATGAATGTGTTATTTTAATTAAGCAAAGGTTAGGATAGGATTTAACAAGGATTTAACCTAAATGATGAAAACTATGTAATCATATTTTCAGTAACCTAAATGAATCTCATTAGAACCCTATCATCATCGTCGTCGTGATTTTATCCGGATACCGTCCTCTGTTGAACAATGTAGGTCTTCCTAAAGATCGCAACAAATAACATAAAATAATGCTGGACAATCCACACAGCATCATCTAGCCCCAAGCTAAGCAGAGCTTGTGTTATGGGTACTAACAGGTTATGGGTACAACGTAATAAGATTGATATAACTAATAAAAATAATCAAACAATTATGCAAAGGAAATCAAGCCACCATTGTGTATTAAAAAATTATGTTCATAAAGATTATTTTATGTTTTTATTCCTCCTACGTTTCTATCGCGTTACAGCGATCCTGGTGATAGGGTGACGCAAGGTACACGATTAATACCCGATAAATAATCATGAAATGTTAACAAATCACGAAAGATTAATTTTCTAAATTATGTTGTTCATTATTAACACTATGATTATTTTGTTTCAGGGAAACCTGTTCACATGTCCAAACGGTGAGTAAACGTTAATTTTAAGCATCATAAGTTTCATGCTACCTCAGGGTACAATTAATCGTCAATTTCAAAGTCAGATTATGCCAACAACACTTACACAAAGCTTTTTATAACTCGTTAAACTGAAGTAGGTATGCTCTGCAGTTCGCTAATGAAGTTTAATGAATATGGCTCAAGAACAAATACTAGCAGGCTAGTAAATATATCATTATCTTATGATTTTGTTAGCACCGAAACCTACCATCAAAGAATAGAAACAAATTAAACTAGTATTTACAATTGAAACAACATAGCTAACTGCAGACTGTTGGAAGCAATCTAGAGGCAGCAATTGTACCGTATCAATACCAGTCGGAAGCGTCCCTAAGACGCTGGCTGCATTGCCCCGCTGTATGGCAATGCTGATGCGCTGCGCCAGATACCCGCCCGCTCTCGGGTCACGCGTTGTGGCGTGATTTTAATTGCATAGCATATTTAGTTGGTAGGTAAGTCATCGCAAACGCTGTCCACGGCGCGGCGCGGCAGTGGGCCAGCGGCTAAAGCCGCAGCGTGCACAGCGTGCGCAGCGGTGGGACAGCGGCTTAAGGGATATTTTTAATTTATACAATATACAATAAGCTATCTAAAGAGGAACGTTTGCGTGACTTTAGCTACTCTCAACTAAAATCTAACATCACTAAATATCTTAAAAACCATTCGTATGACAGTACCGAGGACTTGCTAATTGTAATGAAATAATTTAATAAATAATACTTAGATTAATGTAATTATTCGCGTAAACCATATCAATTTTAAAAACCTGTACTTATGCTATTTTAAATTTATTATTTAATGTTATTTTTAAATAATTATAATTATGTTGACTTAATCTATTACGCATTATCTTTTGTAAATCTTTCTATAATAATATTTATAACAAGATTAGAATCATTTATTCTTTATGTAACCAAATCTTTAAAAAAAAATACACTACGCCACTAAGGTCGCCATTGAAAGTCTAGTCGTGAAATGATTTCGCATGCTCGATTTCTAATGGCCTTGCATATCCGTTTTACTAAATAACATCGTTGGCGGAAAGACGATTCGATGGCAAATGCATACGAATAAGAATGTGTAGAATTAGAAAATACAACGAATGCGATGTTTAAGCGAACTCACGATGAGTTGGAGCTAAGCCTAGCTATTTGTAAGACCTGTAGATACCTACTAGAATAGAACATTTTATTTGTCACTCGTACATGTAGGATCATCAATTTATACAAAATAAAAAGACACAGAAATAAATAGCTTGCTTGAATCACAAAATGGTCCCTGTCTCAGCATATGTTAGTCGCGTTTGCAACCAACGCTGATCTTCCGCACTACCATTATCTACTACTACTACTACTAAATCCACATTTAGGTATAACGTCATGATTGAGTTATCAGAGGACCATATGCCTCGTCTAAATCAGTTTTAACAAGAAGTAAAAGTGGCGAGAACAACATTAAATTAAATGGTATAGGAACATAAAAATACGACATTGTCAAACGTCGTCGGTCTGCCGTCTCATCGGATTATGAGATTGAGGGAGTGTGCACCTTTATTTGCACACTCTCGTGCACTATTATGCTCCTGCGTACATGGTAATTCTCCGTTGAGACTGGCCGTCGAAATTTGGCTAGGACATCATCATCTTCAGAGTAAAACGCTTGACTAAGTAATCAGATAATCCCGTGCACGCTCCGAGCTTTCAGTTCGATTTATTCCATGCCATCATAAGTTTCTGAAGTGCAGAAGCACAGCAATACGTCAGTAAACATTGTGTGGTCATCACATCTGCTACAAATTACGGCAAAATTTCGCATATTCATGGAAAATTTATTTTCGATAGCTATTAAAACAAAGGCGAGCGTTTCAGTCGGTACTTACGTTTGATCGAGGTGATTACCCGTAACGAATTAAAATATCGTCGTTTGCCGAACTCATTCGGGTCAAGGTGGTGTAATTGTACCTATGTAGGTACCTACCTATTACATATTAGTTTGGTAACTATCTAAAGGTAACCAAGAGTGGTATTTATTCATTTATCTTAACTTGAAGTGTCCTTTTTCATAGTGTATGTCGTACGTGTTGAACATCTAGGAAATAGGAACGTACCCTGATTTGATTGTTTTGAAAAAAGTAAAAGCCGACTTCGAATCCCTCAGTTTTTAACTGTGTTTTAAGTTTTGCTGGATAAATACTAATCCCTCGGGAGAAAAATGTTTATGGGACGATAAATCATACATCAAAAAAAACATTGGTACCTACATACAACCGAACATAGAACATCCTCCTTTTTTGAAGTCAGTTAAAATATAATTTTCTGACATTAAATAAATAAATAAAATAAAATGGGGTTTATTCATCAAAACTATAACTAGGTTAAGTACTTACTCCTTACTTAATCTTAGAAATACTTACTTATTGTTAGACACTTTACTACTAACCTAAGGATAGAAACTAAACAAAGAACATTTTAAAGTAAGAATATTTAAAGAAAGTACTAAGGGATTACATACAAGGTCTATGCTCTACCGAAACTCCGCACAAGACCAAATTATAATGTAGGTGCATAGAATACTAGAGAAGATTACGAGGCATCTAAAACAATAAGATCAAATTAAATTAAATAAATTAAATACAACGCTTGGTATTCGCCCATAGAGAAACAATTATTCTAAAACCCACAAACAGAAGTGACGTGAAGGTGGTTCTGTAACGAATTAGACCTTTAATTTTCATCAGCCATGTAATTAAGACGGAGAAATAGCTCCGACCCAGCTGGTGACACTCGACGAGAAGTGAAACTAGTGTGAACTATGTACTGTGCAGACTCCGGGTAATTTAGTTCAGTTGAGTTCTGTACTGACACTACAGCTAAATCTAGTTTTCAATTGAACTTAATGATCAAGAAAATAACCCGAGAACTGCAATAAACGTTAGTGAAGTAACATTCACTAATCTGTGACGTGAGGCTCACAACAATGACAATATTGATAAGGTTATCAAATGCAGACTCCTGTTGGTACATAAGCAAGGAAATAAAAAACATCTTTGAGATAAAATACACAGCGAAATCTTGAGGCAAACATGACTACCGTCACGTAACCCTGTGGAAAATCTTATCGACTTAAAAAACTTGACTTGTAAAAGCACTCTAATACTACAGTAGCCCATAAACTGAGTCAACAGAAATCTTGTGCAACAAACCGGCTCAGAGCAACAGTCACCTGAGACAGGATGTAAGAATTACTAAGAATATGTAATTAATAAGATAATTTCGTAGATTTGCAACAGCGGGTACTAAAACGCATAATTTAGAGTTGATAAATATGAATTTGTGAGACTGTAGATCGGTAATTTATAAATGTGGATGGGATGTTTATTTGATTAGATGTGTTAAAACATAAGATCACTCACAAGCTTGTACATTCTGGAAATTGCGCTATTTGTTAGGAACAATCCCAATCTGTTTCCCCGAATTTGTGACTTTGTAATTAGGAATAGAAGGGACAACAATAGATTAGCCAGACACGAATCAAAAACTACTATGTTGAGAAAGAGTGTAGTGTGCATGGCACCTGTAATCTATAATAAAATACCTAAGAGCTACAAAGACTTAAATGTAAAGCTATTTAAGAGTAAATTTAAAAAACTTTTATGTGATAAATGCTACTATAATATTGACGAATTCCTCAATTATGTAATCTAATTTTATGCTATGATAAATTAATAATCTTATAAATCTGTTATTGTTATGTACAATTAAATTTAGACCTGCATGCCATACTCTCCAATTACTTTGCACACCTTTGTATATTGGTCAAACATGTTGACTCAAAAAAACTATTTGTCATCTTTTTTTCACACGTGTTTTTGCAAATAAATGACTTTTACTTTTTGTTACGAAAACTCTGGTTTATAATACTGAGTAGAATAATAGTAATTGCTCGATGAATTTTGTGAATTTTTGGCTTATATCTAACTTCGTACCTTATCCAAGGTGGTCAAGAAAATTTTTAACTAACCCTGAGTTATGGGATAAGTAAAAGTAATATGAGAACTTCTTAAATTTTAAGACCTAGTTGTGCTAGGTAACATAACATGCTTTCGCTACTAAAACTATTAACGTTGATTTTTGGTTTGAAAAACTTAAATCAATGGCAAAATAACATAATTAAATTCATCAAACTGACTGTACATCGCGAACCACCGCGAGCAAAAGCTGAAACGAGTAATGTGATTCCCGAGATCTAAACCAGTTCGTTAGTTGTCCCAACGAAGCTGTCTGCCAATTCAAACAGAGATTGAGTCAATTCGTCTTCTCCCGCACTCCAAGATTGACTGAACACTTAATACGCAAACAATGTGAAGATTGCCTTTAATTACTCTGCTTGCAAGTTTGCACTCGTCTTTAAGGGTGTTTTCTTTAAACACCGCTACCGCACAGCACAAAAAATGCATTTAAATATGGGCCCAAACTTTAGATAAGTAGTTGAGATCTATTGATATATTTTACAGTGACAAAATGGCTTCCCACAATCATCAAACGAGTGGTTAAGTATGAAGGCAATGTTTTCAAATATTGTATAATTGAGTTTGGCCAGAGTATAGGTATACTTTCTTAAATAATCCTATTGTTAAAGATCCTGAAAACGATTCTTCTAAATATAGTTTTAATCTATCAGAGTAGAATGTGGGCTGAGCATTTGCATAAGCCACAAGAGCAATCTACTTCAAAGAATAAATAAACCGGCCAGGTAAGGTGCTTATGCAAAACGAAGCTAAACTTCAGTTAACATGAAAATGACCTGTTAGCTTGAAGCAGCTGACTGTAGTTAAGCCTCTTATGAGTGGATGCCAGAAGCCCCCAGGGTTATAACTTAGAAGTAACAAGGGATCACATACGGGCAATTGTTTGGCAACACGGTTTAATAATGATGTATCTCAGGGGGATGTTATCATCACCGTAATTTGTAAATAGCGATAAGGTATCGTCATAGTTATCAAACTAATAAAATTATGTATCTAAGTTCAACCATCTTCGGGTTTGTATCGAACAATGTACTATACAGAATTTTACATCAATACTTATTTGCAACTTTATTGACAAAGAAAATTACAATCAAATAATAAAAACAAATTAGAACTAGTATTTACAATTGAAACTATTAAGCTAGCTGCAGACTGTTGCAAACAATCTACAGGTAGCTCAACTGATCCATCTTATTTGCATGCATTTTTGCATACATTTAAAAGTTATGCAATATTTATGCATGCATATGCATAATTTTTAAATCTCTCAACTCAATTTGAAAAGCTTTTCGTGATCACTCTGGTCTATGCTTCCGCGATCGAATCGATAAATTAATAATTTAAATTGATTTAAATAATTTAAAGTTAAAAACGATTTAAAGTTGCTGAGATAAACTCATCAACTTTAATCGTTTTCAACTTTAAATTAAGAGAACCTAGTAGATGATGCTTGCTTGTGTCACTTTTCCACCACGAAAAACTCTAAATTCCACTGAAACTGCATCATTTTTGTATTGTTCGTTTTGGAATTCAGAATGGAAGCTTTGAATGCGGATTTCTAGGCTACATTAGATTTATCTTTAGCAACTATTCGGCCACAAAATAGCTGTAAAATTCCTCGTGCATGTAACTCTTACGAGTGCACGAGTGGTTGCAACCGGGAGCATAATGTGTCTCTACTCTACACCTCTCTGCACTCGGCCTGTTTCCACTGACGCTCGGGGAAATTTTCACCCGGAATTTCACATTGTGTGAATAACTTATGTTCGCCTAATTTAAGTTTGACGCGGAAAAATGTTTTTGTTGCGTAATAATACTAATCTAGGTTGGTTCTAGAATCAGAGTCAAGTTTTGTACAACTACAGGGCTCCGTCCGTCTACACTGCAAAGGTAATGTAATGTGTCTTGAGTCTGCGGAGTTCAAATTAAAATGTTGCTGAGTTTAGTTATATCATCTAAGTGATATATTTTACTTAGAAACATATAGGTCCTAATCAAGATGCAATTTGTTTCTTAATAATATCTTTTGATAGAATACCTATTTTTAAAGAAAAATTCTGTGAAAGATCTTTGGGAAATTCAATAAGGCTGGCATATTTTTTGTTTGTATATTATTTCCGGTTCCGAGGGATTGAACTTGTCTTCATCATATCCTCTTTGTTAAATCATCGAGTGCTCTCCTTAGTTCTGACATCCCATTAGATAAACATGAGCCGATCTATTCAGAGCAAATGGAGGCGTCTGAATTTATTTTGAAATCAAAATTGAACGGTACAGTCCACTGCAAAAAGATTGAGTTACCTCCCACCCTACAAAGCAAATGGTATTCCGCGAATGTTCCTCAATAATATCCGTTCCCAAAACCAATCTCAAAATTGTCATCTATAATTCTTGCATAAACATACAATTTAAAACTCCAGCTTCTTACTGACCTTCTTTATATTAGTGACTGTACCAATCCTCATGTACGTGGTTATGACACGTGGCAATGAATCTCGAAGTACGACTCAGTCGGCTGGTTGGAGCGAATGTGAAAGATGGACTGCGTGACTGAGCAGTTAGGCATCCGACACGCATGTATGCGTTTCTATGTTATTACTAGTGATACCTTGTGTTTCTGTATCAAAGGGTAACTTTAGTGATAAACTACGAATAAATAATAAGCCGAAAAAAGAGAAATTTACTTCGTTATAAGAATTTTTCGCAGAGCCCGCGAACGCAACATCTAACGTTTCCAAAGATTTTTCAATGCGAATAAGAACCTGCGTAATATTTGGATAGCTTTGAATGCTGCGCCCTCTCATAACAAATACAATACATACACAGAGATGATACTTTAAAATAGATTAGAATAGAGTAGTAGCACTAGTAGGTTAAACAATAGAGCCACATCCCACCACAAAATCCTACTTATGTGCTCCCACGCCCCACAGTTGAAAGATCTCTACCGTGTCAGCTATCAACTGTGGTATAACCGTGTGGGATGAACGACCTTCTAGATTATGCAATTGAAAACAAAAAGGGTATGATAATTAATTGCGCATTTGTTGACCTTTTCTATTGGTATTGCGTGTCTGTTTCCACGCAATCGAGCCGCAAGAATTGATATTGTACATGTATGTGTACTGCTCATTGCTGTGTTCGCGTGTTTGTTTATACGATTGCTTAAATATGACAGTTCGGAACCAGTGCACACGGCTTGATCGAGAACGCAGCTTCGATCGTCACTAAAAAACAAGTTTTCTGCTGTAGGATTAGGGCTTTCCAACTACCGGGTTTTGTAGAACCAGTCAGGACAGTTTTTGTGAAGGAGGCTATGAAAATAATGACGACTCGAAATATCTAAGAACTATATGGATAAAGTTATTGAAGGTGGCGTCACGATCCTAAGCCACATTCGAGTACGATACAATACAAGATTACTAGATGATGAAAACCTGTTAGATAACATTGAATTAAGCAGCAGGTTTTCAACGTCGAACTTCATCAGAACAAGCGTGCAATCAGTAAAAGCTTTTAGATTGTAATAAACAACACAGAAAACGCTTTTAGTTTTATTCAGTTGAAATTTAATTCGTGACTAAACAAGCTAACTAAATTGCTACACAATAAATTTTACAACTAAGTTTAAATTTAACAATGCTTATTTTTAAATTCTGTAAACTTTTGTTGAGGAATAAAGCAGCAGTAAAAACAATGCCTCGAGCAACGGATGATTCATGGAATATTTAAAGAGGCTTACGTTATCACAAAAACAGCTGATGAGTTCAGGACCTTTTATGTTTAGAAATCGGATAAAAACCTCTTACTTTCGCATAATGCCATCTTAAGCATAATGGGGATGATAAAAACTTGTGGAATTCTAAAAATATTGTGGAAATAGATCACAATAGACGAAGCGCCATTTGGTCGATATTGAATGGAATAGGCCAATCAAACTATTATGTAGGTCCCACAATTAGTATTTTTTTTTATAAGGAGAAATACCAATATGGAGTTGAATGTGATCGTAAAACGAAATTGATAATAAGGGATGAGGACGTCTTTCTTTGAACTTTCCTTTAAGCTGTTTGGAAGTTTGGTACTACCTAGCTACTACTTTTTAACAAGCATAAATCTCTCAAATGGATTCAAAGCTCTACCTCTACAGACATATTAGCAAACCCAATTTTCTCATAATCTCAAAATAATAGATTGGTCTGTGGTATACTCGGGCATGTCCCAAAATCTTTCAATGATTTTAGGTAGCCGCCCGAAGGCATTAAAACTATTTAAAACAAAATCAGATCTCCGAGATCACATTTTAATAGCCTACTTTATAAATCCGTTTTTCAGACTTAGAGCACATTAAAATAATGTGGGTTCTCATCCACTTCATTGGTTTAATACTAAAATTAATGGCAAGGATAATGTAAATATATAAAATAATTGGTTGACTTTCAAAAAGAAACAGGGTTGTCTTGTCGTAAACACTGCGATGAAAATGTGTTCGTTAGACAAATGATAGTCCAGTCAACGAAGGATTGTGGATAGAAAGGTCGAAAGCAGAAAGTTTGACTTTGGAGCTTTGTTTGGACTAGTAAGGAGATAAACAGTCCCGTATTATAAAAGTTTGCTCAGTCATCGATCTATGCTTGAGTAACGATTTTCTATGGCAGAAGCATTACTCAAGCATAGATCGATGACTAAGCGAGCTAGACCTAGGCTAGCCAAGGGCTCACTCCACAGTAAGCCCAAACAATGTTTAGTTTTTTTAGTTTTTTGCTTACATCTCGTAAGCGATGCGTTAGGAATTTTTTTTTTACCACCGTAATGAAAGTCGATAAAATTATTTACAACTTTGTTTCTTATAGACTTTTTACGTATTGCCCCCACTCCTAGGGCTCACCTCACAGTGGTGGGGACTTTTAGTATGTTTGTCTCCTAACTGATACAAACAAATTTCCGGAGAGTTCCTGCTTTCGACTTTTCCACCCTATCCCCTTTGAGCACTCATTGACTGAACTAAATTAATGTTTTTTTTTCGTGGCATAAATACCGATATACATATGACTATTTCATATCAAAACATAATGTTAGATCTACTTCGAAAATTGTTTTCAAAGAAGGAAATAAGATAAATAATAATAATAATTAACAATAATAAAAATAATTAAATAATATTAATGATAAATTTAATTTAAAATAAGTAATTCATTCTGGTTCGTTTCCATTTCATTTTGTTAAGATCAGAAGTCACGGGCATTTACTAGCTTGCTGGAAATTGAATTAAAATTTTACTAACGACCTAGGTTTTAAATAATGGTCTAATTATCTGAAGGCGCTAAGAAGGGTTTCATATCGAAAGCCTGCGCCGTGCAAACGAAGTTCGAAATTTCGTTACAGAGGCCACTTGGAAGTTGGTACTAACAAAAATAGGCTTCAAAAGATAAAACCTGGTTTGTATGGAAGATGTTTACAAAACTAAGTCTCTGAAGGAACGCTTAATTTGCTAGCTTTCTGCGAATTAATAATAGAACCTAAAAATAATTTTAGCAGCTTTTATCTCATTACTTTATTTAATTAATTATTTTCTCTGGACTCAACTTAATTAAAGTTTTTATGCTTATTTAAAATTAATATCGTTAACTTTGGAAGTGCATCACTATGGTCTCTTTTTATTAATAGATTAAATAGAATAGAATATGAAGTCATTGATTTATGTCAACAATACAAGCAGTTTAAAACAAGACACTAAGGAGGACCAGGTGAGAACTCTGTGTCTGTGTCTGTGACACAGAGTTCTCACCTGGTTCAATAAACCTAACATAAGCTTTAAGGCAGTTCTAACCAAAATGTAATATTGTTTTTTTTATCTGAATTATATTCTATTTTAAGTATTTCTCAAATTCGAATGCTGCTCCGTAAAAAAGGTGCCCTTGTAAAGTTTGCAATTAATACATTCTTGCTCTTCAGTGTTCTGGGTCCACAACCACACCTCGATGTTATCAGTTCCAGCTCCTACACAAGACCGTTAGTGGCCTAGTGGCTGCTAATCAGACATAATAACTAGCTTAGGCCACCGCTAGCGATAACTGGACTACATCTGTATACCCATCTGTTGCATAGTGCTTGTCATAGCGATCAATTTAAAGTAATTTAGATAGCCACCTACAAGAACCAATAATCAAAAGCTCTTTATGTATTTCCTTAGATACAATTACTGTATAGGTACTTAGAAAAGGTCAAATTATTAAAATTAAATTAGACATGGAAATAAAGATATTTTTTATTTTTGTCGCATCGTTATGTAAAGTAAGAGTAAAGAAGTGACGAAGAAACCTTCAGCCAGCTAATTGTTATATTTCGAGTTGCAAGTTCAGCTTGTGATTGAATGATTATGATGATGATTGATGATGTCCTAATCGCTGAATTTAGACAGGTCGTATTAAAGTGTTAGTTCGTATTATGTGTCTTGTTAATGTCGTGTTATGTATGGCATTTATTTGGACCCAATAGGGTCCAAATAAATGTATTTTCTTTCTTTCTTTTATTTCTTTCTTTAAAATGCACAAGTGCGTGCGCAAACACAGGTGTACTATCTATTCTTTTACTCTCATAATCTTTTGGGACACCGTTAGGTTAGGTTTATTTATAAGAGACAAAAAAGCCTAGAACTTCGGATATTATTCCTAATTTAGAATTATAAATTAGGAATCATTTGATTGTTTTGAAAAAACTATAAACCCACTTCAAATCCCTTAGTTTTAAACAGTTTTTAAGTTTTGCGGGGTAAATACTAATCCCTCGGGAATAAATTTTATGGGGCCACCTCGGGATTCTCTATATAACTGCAAAATAATCATCTAAATCGGTTCATAAATGACGGAGAAATCGCCGAACATATATGTACATAAAAAAATACAGCCGAAAATAGTAGAACTTCCTTTTTAATCTTCCGCGAGCTGTTAACATATTAAAGATTATTTATCTTTATAAAACAAAAGGTACGCGATAAATACCCTATAAATAATCTTTAATAAAGAACTGCATTTTTTCTAAGACGGTTAAAATGCACAAGTGTGCATTTTAACCATCTTAGAAAAAATGAGAGTGCACCTGTGTTATCGCACACACTTGTGTGCGCAAACACAGGTGCACTCTTTTACTCTCATAATCGGTTGGGGCGACAGACCGTCACCTTTAGGTATGTACATTGATTAGAGACAAAAAAGCCTAGTGAATTCTATATTAGGAAAAAAGGTTGGTTTTCTGTAGAAAGTTATGTCTAACGTGTCGCCTAATCTAGCATCAACGTGTACAAAAAATTTGAAGCTAATAAAGTTAAACAAAATATTCTTCATGCTCAACAATAGAGATAAACTAATTTTGGGAAGCCCATTGTTCGTAATAACGATAAAAAATTGTTTTGTCTGGTTTGTTCATCATTTCGTTATTATAGTGACCTTTACAAAGCTTCCTTCAAAGATTGGCTTCCTTATTAACAACGGAAAATATTTTAATACCGACTTTACTCATAAAACCAGGTTTTCTATTCATCTGTAGGACTGAGGATAATCACCAGGATCCTATTTTACATTAAAATTAGAAGATCGAACACAAAATATTAGGTAGGTACCTAAGTTCGGTTTTTCGATAGTATCGAGACAATCCATTTTTGTATGGGATTTGGGTAGTTCCGTGTCCGCCGCTAGAGGCGCTGTACCAAATCCCATACAAAAACGGAACGTCTCGATGATATCGACAACGGTTCGGCTCAGATCGCGGTAGATATCTACTTACTCTTCATGTAAATTTAGGGTTAGGGGGCAGACTGGCCTATAACATCAAGGGACAGACAAAGCTGGAGTAAAGGGAAAACATTTGCCCTACAGGGCAAATGCACTACAGTGCAGCAACCCAAGCTTAAAACAAACTGATAAAAGATTAGGGCAGGGCGGCGACTGCGTACATGTACTCGTAGGTACCATGTACGCCGCCGGATCGTAGAATTAGCCCGTTTTGCCATATTTTCGAACGACCAACGTTCCACAATATGGCAAAACGTCACTTAGCAACTCATCCCTCAATTAGGTATTTCCAACAAATAAGCGTTCGTTTTGCAATCGGCCTTGCCATTCTACAAACGGGCTGGTTTTACGATCCGGCGGCGACATACACACCAAGAATGAAGCCGTGACGGCCCCATCACACCATTTAGTTTACGTACTCTGAACTTGCCAAGACATTTGGAGCACCGCAATCTGGGTCAGTTGGTAAGGCGGCTGAAGCAGTCACAACACGTTCAATTACGTTGGTTACTGTCACTGATTAAACTTAACCAGCGTCTAAAGTTTCTATGTAATCAGCACAGATATATATCTCTTGATTTAATACACTCATAATCAATAATAATTAAGTCAGAACTACAAGGAAACTTTAAATTAAATCAGGAAAGCTTCTAATCCTCCTGAAGTCCTCATTAATATGGGTAGAGTAACTTGATTATTCATATTTTAATTCATTCTATGATTCATTATGAATTTAAGCGGTTTAACTACGAGCCTAGTTTGTGTTGGATGAACACTAACGTTGTCATCCTACGATCTTCTCCTTACACCTTGGTTGTCTGCAATTGGTAGATCGTATAACTATGTCCGCCAATAAAAACTCACTCGCAGTGCCTTCAGTTATTCCGTGATCATGGCGCATGAAACTGTGCCGAAATATTGAGTGAGAAGCTCAAAACTCAAATCATAGTAAATATCCCGTTGTAAATGACTATAGTGTTAATAACCGTGATGGTTTCAAAAGATATATTTGCAATAAATCAATATTCAATTGCCTCTCTGTGGGATAAGTTTAATTTAGTACCGAACATTGTATAAGGATATGTAATAAGTATTATATCTATCTAGGTATCTATTTATACATGAAAGAGCTGAATATTTACAAAATACCTATAAGTGGAAACTTATAAATAGCCTTAAGGAGCATATCATGCATACTTCATGTTATCTTAAAACAAACAAATTGGAAATTACTTGCTGTCGGTTTTGTAAAAGTAGTTGGTAGTAAAATAACGGTGGTTTCTCAGTGATAGGTGGCAAATATCTTGTGTAGAAGCGTTATCGTCAATCGAGCGTCAAAGCCTTGCAGCCTTGAAGTTCATTCGTAATAAGTGAAAGGCACCGGAACACAGAGCGTGACTCACAGATGTATTTAATATGCGAGTATGTCGTGTAGGTAGGTGTGCTTGTATATCACACGAAGGAACAGACTGTCAAACTTTGTATGCTGGCTGTCCCATATTTACGGTTTCTCTCAAAATTCTTACACTTTTCGTGACTGACGACAGCGTCTTTTAAACTTTCTGATAAGTACGTTTTGGCTTCGTGGCACGTTTAAGCAAATTTTATTTTATCCACTTGATTTTAACGTTGTTTCTGTGTTTACTACAAGCAAATTTGTTAATAATTATATCTTTCATACAATACAATACAACACAATACACTTTATAGCAAACCAAAAAAAATATAAAGAAAAGATGCAGAAAAAGAGAGAAAACAGAGTTGCACAATGGGCGGCCTTATCGCTAAGAGCGATCTCTTCAAGACAACCTTGGGATGGACACGAAGCAGTTGCACACGTAGTATAATATACATATACTGTAATAAATACATAATAATACAAGCCAAGTTTTTTCTAAAAAAAATGCAAAATAAAAACTATCAATTTATGACTGAAGAAAGATAGTGTTCATAAACCATATTTTAAACACAAGGAGAGACTTTGCGTGTCTTATAGTAGTAGGTAGCGCATTCCACAGCTTCAGCAGGAGAAGGAAGAGCTATGGGCGTGGCAGGAGCGGGTACTCAAATCGTTCCTCAAGGTAACGCGGAGTATTAGGGATGAAAAGAATTGAGGATTGATTCATACTTATTTCAAATTGCAAAGATACTTATGGTAAGTATTTTCTGCCCGGGACTTCGCCAAATTTCTATCTTCTAGGAACTGATTTATGAGATAAAAAGAAGAATAGATAAGAAGAAATAAGAAACAAACACACACACATTCATCTATAAATCCAAACTTACGCATATAAATAGTGTTGTGATTTCCTGGAATAGGCTATCTTCATAAACTTGCAGGTAAGCACTACATACATACAATAATTTTGAAAGCTTTTGTTAAAACAAAAATTTATAATAAAATCAGGAGAACCTGTGTACTTCCTTCGATTAAATAAGCTGTAACGAACCAAGAATCGATATTTGCCGTTCTCGTTAATAGGAAATTTCGTTAGTGTCCTTTGTTCCTCCTATATCCAAAGCCTAGAAAAAGGCTTTATCGTCTATTCCGAAGTGTCGTAAAAACGAAGCACCCAGGTCGTTCAACACTTTTACTGTCCACATTGTAATGATTTATGCGCGCAACCTTTTAGCCATCGACATGTCTAAAAATGCACAAAAGGTTTTGCGTTTGGCTCGTTTGAGAGATCCTAGTGCTTAGGTTAGTTTAGTAATTATACTTCTGTATACAATTCACAGTTCGGTAAATACACAGTAGGAAGCTGCTGGCTGCCCTGCCCCTGATACATTCCCTTAGTCGACTTTTACGACATCCGGGCTTAGATAGGGTCGATTCTTACGCCGCCGCGACCCTACGGCATATTTATCCCACACATACCCCATTTTCATCAACGATCTCTTTATGAGTTGTTACAAAAGCTATTTAAGTAGTACTCAATATTTTGTTCACATACCATGCTTCGTTTTCGCTTCGAGAACTCATTTATGCTTATATCACTAAAGTTATATCGAATCCCGATATTTTTGTGAAGCTAGACGCGATAAAAATCGAATCAATTTTCTTACCATTTAGAAACTATGAAATATCCATCATACCCAATGAATTCGAAATTCTCGAGACGCTCTCGTAAGATTGCCCACTGATAAATCGCGAATATCAAAATGTGCGTCATATTTATTGACATCTGATTCCAGTTCTAAAACTCGAGTTATTAGGATTTGGAGCGTCGCTCGTCGGGAAACTTTCTAAGACGGATATTATGTTCGGTATCGGAAAACGGGAAAATACCGATAAATGATTGAAAATTCCTTTTACAGCTAGCAGATTCTGAGAATTGAAACAGTCTCTTGAGTTTGTAGACTGTTGGGGTGTTTTTCTATCTGTACAGAGAAACAGCACGTTCGTTTAAGCAGATTAAAATTTCTCTACAACACAAGGGCAAATCTAACGTTCATTATATTTCGAGAAGATATTAATGAACTCCCATTTATTACGTAGGTACGCGGTGTTTGTTGATTAGACGAACGACTCAATCTGCTCTGCATACCAACAAAATGTGCTGTCCTATAATAACTACCTAAGTACTTACATTTAACCGAACTAATATTAAAAATGCGTAAGTTTAGTTTGTGGATTAACCTAGGCTACTTTTTATCCCCTAAGAAAGCGTGCGAAGCCGCGGGCAGAAGCTGTCCAGCACAAACATATATTTATTACATATATAGCAATGCAGTATTTGTGCTAAAATTGGATGATACTATCATGCAAAGCATCCTAGAACATCTTGTGAACCAGCAGCCTGTAGCCTTCCGGAGCTCTATGGTACTCTTAGTAGGTACCGTGGTAAGTCCATCTCCGGGGCCGACAACGCTCGTGGGCCTTGATCCTTGACGAAACTCGTTGACAATTGAGTGACGGACACCGTGTCGTGTCAATGCAAGTGGGCGACATTGCTCCCTATTCGGGTTGCTCAGGGGTTGCAATGAAATGAAATTTAGAAGATGAAATAGAAAAATCATGTTTCATGCATGAGGTTATGATGTTTTTATTTGTGTGGTTGTCTGCCTTTTTAAATCGTGAATTTAATGGAATAAAGGGCTTTTTTCTAGACATGAATTCTAATAATAATAATAGAATTCATGTCTAGAAATAAAGCGCTTGGTGGTAGAGCCTATTATGGCGACAAAATGTCTGAAGTGAAAATATTACAATTACGATAAATTTTGATGGCATTTGGTATATAATACAGCTAAAAATGACAGAAAATATTACGACATTTTTTTGATGCAATTTCTATACCGCTTGATGATATTCTTTAGAAATATGGACGAATATTCTAACTGTTAAAATATTCCTTCATTTTCGTGGTTGATTTGAATCAGAATCAGAGATATTGTTAGTTGATTTTGGTTCCTTTTCGTACCTTCCTAGATAAAATAATACAAAACAGTTGGTGTATACATATTTGTTGTAAGTTGGTAATATTATGAGAATTTGCCTATAACGAGAGCCGTACGATCGTCAGCCTGAGGGATAAAACTTAAATACGATTTTTGCATTCGATATGTCTGCAATGTAGGACATCTCGAACACGACATTAACCCTAGAATACGGGATCAGTAGACTTGAACCTACCGTTCTGATACAAAGCTATCGCCCATGACCGTCGACATGGGAAGTGCAGGCTTCGTATGAAGATCAGTTACTGTGCGTCTAGTCTACCATGATGATTTCAGTCTTATTTGATATGCGCTTCAATTCAATGTTGACTCGCTATATCTACGGAAATTCGATTCTGTTAGCGATACAGGAATAGTTTGGTTTAGTACCAACTATATATAACAAGTATGTTAAAAGCCTTACGGGGCGCAAGATATACCTAAATAGATATAACCTGATCTGAAGTAATACTAAGATCAAATCAGTAAGCGTCAGTGTTTTTAAGGTTTAAGATTTACTTCCTTATAGTTTCCTCTTTTGAATTTTTAAGTAATTATATAATTATAATTTTATGTTGTAGCGCCCCAACGGAGTTTATATAATCTCATCTCACTAAGAAGGTATCTATCTTAAAAACTGCACGTACCTTACATACACATGAAACAACTCAATAAATTATTACTTATAGAAGAATCAAATTAAATATAACTTAACGAATTTTTCACGGTCAGGCAGAACGGGATTTTCTAAATCAAATACTAAGTCTTGAGAATGGCAACACTTTGGCCTGAAACCTACGCCTACCGGCCTAAAGGGGTCGTAACCTACTTACTGAAACCAGCCTACAATCCAGTTTCGAAATCTAAAATTAGCTTCAAACCTAGTTTAGCCAGCAGAGCGAGAATTACATTGATAAACTGTGACTCCCTGATGTGAGTTATTAGGCCCATGTGAATAGAATTCCAAATTTGAATTCCACGCGGGTAAATCAGCTACGTTCACATCGTTTCTCATGACATTTAGGCGGATGAGTGTGTTTGGTTTCCACTGTGGTTGCAACAATGGGATTGCGCGGTGCGAAATGTACCTAAATCTCAACAGAGCATGTAGCTAATTTTCAACCACACATCTGTCCGCCTGCATGTGTAGGTAAATATACAGGGTTATTGGTAATTCACTGACACTGCGTGAACTGCAGGTTCTGCCCATCTTCACGAACATGTTCGTGAAGATGCCAGGTCTTTAATCTTAAAATTATATGTAATCACCTCACATACAACATGTCTGAAACCCTATAAACGACAGGTTAGAAGGTCTAAGTGCCGAATAGACGCATCCGTTTGAGTTACGTAGGTACTTAGGTAAAGAAAAATTTAGTGCTATCAAAGTTGTTTGTGCATTGCATACTCATAAATTCAATTTATAGCTTTAGATTGATAGTTTTGTAAAAGGAGTCACTAAAAGTAGTTCCAAATTCACGTACATAGGTAACATAGCAGAAAATATTAAGTTAATCATCAGGAAATGAGTGGACGGTAAATCCAAGCTGGCTCTTCTTAACCTGAAGTCTGTTAAAGTGTGTTTGTGTGAAGGTCCAGCATTAAAAAAGCAACTATTTCTCAAGAAACACAACATGAAACATGAACATGAAAGGGGAACAGGTCAACCTGCTCCCCTTTCATGTTCATCATTAGGTGCCTACAGAGATGACGGCTGATAGGTATCCCAACACCTAGGGGCTAAGCCAGGACGGAAAAGAAGTCATAGTAGCTAAATAACTTCTCATTTTGTCGAAGGAACCGGACACTTCGCAAGTAAAGTCATGAAAGTCAGACGTGTACAAGTGGGTTAAATTGCATCGCCGGCAGCGAAGCGCGTCGCAGTCTTCACGATAGCTCGTCAAATTCGCACGCTCTATTTGTTTCAATTTGCGTTTTTATGAAGAAGGTTATTACACTCGATGACATGTGGACGGCGCCGCGGCGTGCTGATCGGAAGGAAGTAGTTTTATTTATTACTAGGTTCAGTACACGTTTTTCAGAAAAGTAACTTAGATGCCTTATTAGGCCTAGAACCAACTACATAAATGCAAAATGTCAGCCGGTCCGTTCAGTAGCTTTGCAGATCTCTTAAGTAACAAATAATAAATACTTAAATGGTATTTTTATTGCATAAAACATGGTATCCAAGGCGGTTAAGAAGAATTATGAGCTCATTAGCTATTCCATGTCATGCAATTAATTAACTTAAGTATATGGCTTAAAATTATCAGATTCATTAATATCAAAAATTATATAAAATAATTACATAAAAATTACGTTCGTTTAGTTAGTTTAAATAACATTCACAAATTTAAAATTCTAGAAGTGGCCCATTGTCAAACTAGCTAAGAAAGTTGTATTCAATAACTTGACTCCGTGTAACCAATACAGATCGAAAAGCAAAAACTGCAATTAAAACTTCGTATGGTTTAAAAGTTGCCCACGATATGGTCCACCGAAGTCTATTCAATAACTTTCACAAGAAAGCACGGAAATATATCCATATCTCAACAAACAATTGTTTGTGCAGAAAGTCTAATTAAGACAGGGGTTGAAAGGCTTCCCAAGTGAGGAAGTTACCAACAAATCTTGTTTATGATATTTCGAGTTCTCTGAAAACTTGACTTTGCTCTGAGTTGGGTAAGTAGGTAGGTAAGTACTTCTTTTAATGGTTTGACCTTTGCCATGGAAAGGAGCTTCCTTTAGCTAAACTCAAGCGCAGCGTTGTCACTGGCCTGATGCACGTGATTCAAGTGGATCACGTGGGTACAACTTCGCACCGCGCCTTACAGCTACACTCGGACAGGACGGACGGTGACAACGCTGTGATTGTTGTGTGCGTAACTGCCTACCGTGTGTACAAATTTATACTTATTGCTATTTTTGGAGAACCAAAGTGTCTAGATAAACCTAACATAGGATTTAAGACACTACTAACGAAAAACATGTAATCTGTTTGACAATAAACTATATCTATCTATCTATCTATCTATCTTGACAGACGATTAGTCCGAAGGATTAACAACTCTCCTTACGTAGAACCTACCAACAGAAAACAGTAAGCATTTGGCACAAGAAACCTATTCACAATATATAGATACCTCCAAACCTTAGCAAAGAAATCTATCATATTTAGGCCCATCTATTCCAGAAATAGCAGTTCGTTTAGTACAAACCAGGGCGAGTTGTGAGAAACAGTTCCATTCATCCGGAATTCACAAAGCTTGACATGTGACAAGTGGTTCTACGTTTGCTGCCAGTCAGTATACCTTACCTTTTGCTCCAATTCAGACACAAATCAGGTCACCGTCAACTTTAGTACAATACGAGATGGTGATAATGATGTCCTCCTAGCCAAGTTTTTTCCACGGCGCGGCGGCCAGTCTCAACGGAGACTAGCCATGTGCGAAGAACCTATTATAGTGCGGAAGTGTGTGCGCAAACACAGGTGCACTCTCTTTTCCCTCACTCTCTTAATCCGATGGACGGCAGCCCGACACGACCGGGCTGAGGTCAGGTGTAGGACCAACGGCTTAACGTTAAACGAGATAGTACGAGTACTAAAGAACGAGAGACTTTTTACTCTATCTATCATAAGTAATTGTTCTTCTGCGGAATCCCGGTACTATCTAATAGATATTTTAACTTGTGCCTGAACCTACAAATTTCCTTTATTTGGGCCTAATATATGGCAGACTGACAGTATTAATATGTAATTATATCAGTCAGTCAAAAGATTTTGCCCCGGTGCAGATCGTAGCACAACATTAAAATTGTGGTCCACTTGTAGAAATTCGAATTAACCGGTTTTCTACGTGACTGTTACCATAGTTTGGACATTTCTATCGTCTACCTTTATGTTTGGACGTTGAGTTGTGAGTGTTATTATGTGCACACGTTTGCACCCCTGGAAATTCTTGTGCATTCCACAGCACACTTAATAAAGTCAGTAGGTAAAGGTACTTTTCCAAAAAATGCGGTTGTTCGTATATTCGATGATTAATGTAGAGATTTTTCATTTTAAAACTCCTCTATCATATCTTTCAGATATGATGGTATGATAGAGGATCACATGTCGACAAGACATCCTGAGTTTTCACTCATGCAAGTCATGCATGCTTAACATTTGCTCAACACTCATGGGTACCTAATTTGCGCAGTTACTTAACACGCGTTGGTAATTAATAAGGCGCCTGGCAAATTAACTCGTTACTTACGTTAAGCACAGTTTCATGTCCTTTAAAGTTGAGTGAGAGTAAAGTTGAGAGAACTTTAGACGTGTCAGTTCACCATTGCTAGTAAAGTTTGATTCACAAATATGTTTGTAACTTGAGAGTTGCTTAATTAGAAGGCTGACTCATGGCCACATTTATCATATTCTAAGTGAGGTTAAAAGTTAAAGGCTAGTCATAATGTTTTTGGATGTTCAGCATTATTATCCCCACTGGGTAACATATTAAAAAGCGTAACGAGCTTAGTTTTTTTAGTGTCGTTAACTTATACACGCAATCATCAATCATGTCCATTGGAATATTTTCTATGCGGCGCTAAAGTATCAACAAGAAAATTTATAGGAACCAAGAAAGGTCACCAAAGCGTAAAATAGTTTGGTGACGTTATCAGTCAAACAATAACGAAGGGCCGCTTTCACCTCTAACCCTTCTTTGAAAGACTACGGTGAAAGTTATTTAAACAATACCTATTTCGTACGTTCATGGCTATACTCCCTACTTTACACACATTCATACTCGTCTTTGCATAAACTTGTTAATTTCAAAAGCTAACAAATAACTCGTATAAGTGCTCATTTCTGTTTTGTATAACTTTTCCTTTTACTATACTATTGTATAATGTTATTTACATACATATTCGTGAGTCTCGAATATTTAATGAACGCATCTTACTAGATCATAGCAATCATTGTGATACGATGTCTTGAATATAGAATTTGTATAAGTTGCAATTGTTTTTGTCCACAGGATGGGAGCTAAGAGGGTTGCACTGTTACAAATTCTTCAACATCAGACATTCATGGGAAAAAGCAGCAGAATTATGTCGAAGGTGAGTTCTTTCTAAACACGACATCGTTGCTTTATCAGCATTAAATATGTATATAGCTCATGCGCGTGAAGGGCTTACCAGCAGAATTTTTGAAGGTATTTTTAAAGAACTTTCTGCGCCCGATTTGAAAGTAACTGTAAAATTTCAGGTACGGGAGCGAACTTATGGTAGTCGACACCTACTCAGAAAACAACATGACCGCCAGTATGGTACCATCTAGTCCAAGCAATAACCATTACTGGCTCGGTCTTGCAACTGTCGACGATCTGAGAACCAACACTTTGGAATCAGCAGCTGGGACCCTTGTATCGCAGTACGCTGGCTTCTGGGACCTCAAGCAACCGAATCCAAAGGAAGGAGAATGCGTAGATGTACACGTTACTTCTAACAGTCAATCCTGGGAGCTTACAACATGCGAAACTCTGCTGCCTTTCATGTGCAGAGCCAACGCCTGCCCCGCTGGTAAGAATCACAAATTCATTACCCGTGAAGCGGATACACTGAATTCAATGCTAAGATCACGAACAAAGCTTAACCATTTCTTTTCATTTAGGAACCTTCCATTGTTCAAACGGAAAATGCATCAATTCGGCCTTCAAGTGCGACAAGCAAGATGATTGTGGTGATTCTTCCGACGAAATGGACTGCGCTTCCGAATGCCACTTCTACATGGCCAGCAGCGGAGATGTCGTAGAAAGCCCCAGCTATCCTCACAAATACCCTCCCTTTAGTGAATGCAAGTGGACCCTAGAAGGACCACAAGGTCAAAACATTGTCTTACAGTTCCAAGACTTTGAAACTGAAAAGACTTTCGATACTGTCCAGATTTTAGTTGGAGGTCGATCCGAAGATAAATCTGTAAATCTAGCGACTCTTTCGGGAAAACAAGACTTATCCAATAAACTCTATGTATCTGCATCTAATTTTATGATTATAAAATTCAGTACCGATGGATCTGTTGAACGAAAGGGATTCCGCGCTGCGTGGAAAACCGAATCTTCGAACTGTGGTGGAATTCTTCGCGCCACTCCGCAAGGTCAGGTATTGACTTCACCTGGCTACCCGAACGGCTACCCTGGTGGCTTGGAATGTATGTATATTATTGAAGCCCAGCCTGGAAGAATAGTCTCGCTTGAAATCGAAGATCTAGAATTGGGCATGAACAGAGACTATATCGTAATCAAAGACGGTAACACTCCATCCAGTCCAGTGCTAGCTAGGCTTACTGGGCCAGGTGACGAAAATGAAAAAGTGGTGATTTCAACAACAAACCACCTCTACATGTACTTCCGTACTAGTCTTGGCGATTCTAAGAAGGGATTCAACATGAGATACTCGCAAGGATGTAGAGCTACGATAATTGCTTCAAACGGCACATTCACTTCCCCAGCTTATGGACTTTCGAACTATCCTAACAACCAGGAGTGCTTGTATAGAATCAAAAATCCCAACGGAGGTCCTCTCTCTCTCAAGTTTGACGAATTCAGCATTCACCCAAGTGACGTCGTGCAAGTATTTGATGGAGCGAGCACAACTGGACTCCGACTTCATTCAGAAAATGGATTTACAGTAAAACCTAGAATCACTCTAACAGCCTCCAGCGGCGAGATGCTGATCCGATTCGTTTCTGACGCACTTCATAACGGAGAAGGCTGGAAGGCAACGTTCTCGGCAGGTATGATAATTGAATACTGACTGATTATTTATTACATTACTAACAATCATCAGATAATCACAACAAACATTTTGAACGTTTCAGATTGCCCGCCATTGAATTCCGGATTAGGTG
Source organism: Eupithecia inturbata (assembly GCA_963662085.1). NCBI lineage: Eukaryota > Metazoa > Arthropoda > Insecta > Lepidoptera > Geometridae > Eupithecia > Eupithecia inturbata. The sequence continues at coordinate 12,756,034 of OY759184.1, forward strand.
CCCTAGCTTCAAACAGAGATACTGCCTTTGGTACAGTTAGCACTTTCTCTTGCCCTATTGGTCAAGAATTCGCAACCGGAAAGTCCCGAATCACGACAACATGTTTAGAAGGAGGCAACTGGTCAACGACTTACATCCCTAGCTGCCAAGAAGTTTATTGTGGGCCAGTTCCTCAAATCGACAACGGATTCTCAATCGGTTCAACGAACGTGACTTATCGCGGAGTGGCGACCTACCAATGCTATGCTGGGTTTGCTTTCCCCACCGGACAACCTATCGAGAAAATATCTTGCTTATCAGATGGTCGATGGGAAAGGACACCGACTTGTCTGGGTAAGCTAGCATACTTGACATACATTCCATTTAGATGTCCCATATTATGAGCAGCGTTTGCATACAAACCTGTTTTTTAATTCCACAGCTTCGCAGTGTGTAGCCCTCCCAGATGTTCCTCATGCAAATGTAACGATTCTGAACGGAGGAGGAAGAAGCTACGGTACCATTGTCCGTTATGAATGTGAACCCGGCTACGTCAGAGCTGGCCAGCCTGTGCTTCTCTGCATGAGCAACGGAACCTGGTCTGGTGATGTACCTACCTGCACCAAAGCCTTGTGCCCCATTTTCCCGGAAATAAAGAACGGATTTATTGTTGACCAAACAAGAGTTTATATGTATGGAGATGAAGCTCGCGTTCAGTGTTTCAAGGGTAAGAAAAACACAAATAATAAAATAATGTCTAACTATACCAAGTACCCAAAAACTAACAACACTCCTTTACAAACCTCTGTGATTTACTTAGTGTTTTTATTATAAGTTTCCTTTGTACTACTATTTTAAGTTGGTACCTACCTAGGTAACTAATTTATACCAATCTTGTAATTCAGGATACAAGCTCAATGGACCCAGCGTTCTGCGGTGTGGAACTAACCAAGAATTCGACCCAGCACCAACTTGCGAGGATGTCAACGAATGTATCAGCAGCCAATGCGATGGTGCTTCGACTGAATGCAAAAACACTCAAGGAGGATTCTTCTGTCCTTGCAAACCGGGTTTCTCACCTAACATGGACTGCAGGCCCGTCGGTGACTTAGGATTGATCAATGGTGCAATCCCCGATGAATCGATCACAACATCTTCTCCTGAGCCTGGATATCACAAAGGAGTAGGTTTCCTGACGTTTCTCATCTTAAAGACGCACACAGACAGACAGACAGACACAGACTTAAAACACGATGTCTTTCTTACGTTTTATTCATATTTCCAGATGGTCCGCCTCAACAACGGTGGAGGATGGTGTGGAAACAACTTGGAAGCTGGAGCTAATTGGATCCTTGTAGACCTCAGAGCACCAACTATCATTAGAGGATTTAGAACAATGAGTGTGATGCGAGCTGACGGCAATATTGCGTTCACTTCAGCAATAAGAATTCAATACACTAACGAGTTGACAGACGCTTTCAAAGATTATACCAACCCTGATGGAACTGCTGTTGAATTCCGTATCTTAGAACCTACTCTATCAGTGCTGAACCTTCCAATGCCGATTGAAGCGCAATATGTGCGGTTCAAGATTCAGGACTACGTGGGAGCACCTTGTTTAAAGTTGGAAATTATGGGATGCGCTAGATTGGACTGCGCTGATGTCAACGAGTGCGGTGAAAACAATGGTGGCTGCGAACAGAAATGTCTGAACACGTAAGTTTTCGACTACCATATTATAAAGTGGCAGATAAAACTTAGAGTATAAAAACTTAAATTGCTTTATTTCCTTTACACCTCACAGGACTCTTGGACACGTCAGAATTCTCAAATTACATAAAATAAAAATAGGGAATTAATAAATTAATTTGATTTTTGGTTCACTTCAATCTTTTCGTTGGTTGGTGTGTCATTTCCGGAACTATTGATCCAATAAAAAAAAACACTTATAAAAAGCTACATTAACCCAGAGTGACAGTTTTATAAAGGTATCGCGTGAGCAAAGCCGTACCTACATCAAGAGTACAGCCCCGAAGTAACAGATTATGTCGACTTTCGAATGGGGTGTTGTAATTACTATGTATGTTTTCAGACCTGGTAACTTCTCATGTGCCTGTAACATTGGCTACGAACTCTACTCTCTGAATGGCACTGCTGGCTTCTCCATCGAATCATCGGAAACTGGCGACCGAGATGGCGACACCTACCAAAAGAGCAAGTCTTGTGTGCCAGTGATGTGTCCGCCCCTCGCTTCCCCTGAGAACGGAAAACTGCTGTCTACCAAAAATGATTACCATTTCGGAGATATTGTCCAGTTCCAATGTGACTTCGGATTCGTCATGTCTGGTTTTTCATCTTTACTGTGCACATCAAGTGGTACATGGAACGGAACTGCTCCTGAATGTCAATGTAAGTTTTAAATTTTATGACGAACTAACTATTCACTAAAATCTTACATAATGGCATGGGGTCTCACATTCCATAGAAAAGTTTTTCGATTAAAAAAAATTACTATTGATGGCGTTAGGTGTATCGTTTAGTTATTGAGGTTTGTGTAAACAATATAGATATTCATTACAAAAATTACTCTTTCAGGAAAAACCCTTAAGTACAATATAATTATATTATATGCTTTTAAATCAAAACTTTCTTCACAACAAGTCTTGCCCCATCTAGTGAACTTAAACTATAACTGGTTGACCCACTCAAATATCGCCCGCAGCGTGTCACATTTTTTTCTACGAGATTAGGCATTGTAACAATTGTATTATATTACTTCCATTGCTCATCATGCAAATATACATAGAAACATAAGAGTTACAAAGGTACAAGCATTTGTTTGCCAACACACACACAAATTTAACTTAACTTTCTTGAAAAAATATATCATAATGGTGGACAATTCATTCATCACAGCATCATCTAGCCCCAAGCTAAGCAGAGCTTGTGTTATGGGTAGTTACTAGATAACAAAACTTAAATAAATATAAATCACACCAGTCCAGATAGAGCTTGTTCTCGTAGCGGTTCTCTATCGGGTTGCGCCGCTGACGCTGGGCAGTAAACGGGTAAACCGTGATTTGCGTTATGCTAGGTGTTCCAATTATGTCGACATGTCATCAGTTCATATTTATGTGTCAATATTATTCTATTCTTACTTTTAGACGCTCGCTGTGTGACTTTGTCTGATGACAAAAACGACGGTCTGCGAGTAATCAGAGACGACCCCGAGAGCGTGTTGGTCCCGTACAGAGACAATGTCACCATCACTTGTACTTCTTCCGGAAGGCTGTTGAGAAATACTGTGTCGTCTGGATTCAGACAATGTGTTTATGATCCTAAACCGGTAAGTGTTGCACCTATGATATAAATGCTAAGTAATTTTAACAGTTGTAATGATTATTCATGCGTTCTCACCGAAAAAAGGAGGTTCCATGTTCGGCTGAATGTAAGTTGTTTGTCGATTTTTTATTTTGTTTTTGTATGGAGAATGTTCCCAGGGTAAACAGTGTAAATATTAAGGAATTTAAAGTCCTTTTTTTTTCAAAACACAAATTATAGTTATATTTATTGTAAAAAAACATCATATTATAATATCTATGTTCAAATTTACTAAAATGTTACTATTCTGTTTTCTAGGGTCTGCCCGATTATTGGTTTTCTGGCGCTCAACCGCAATGTCCGAGAAGAGACTGCGGTGTCCCAATGCCAACTCCAGGAGCTGAATACGGTCAATATCAAGACACGAGATACCAAAGCTCTTTCTTCTTTGGATGCCAAAACACCTTCAGACTTGCCGGAGAAACGAGCAAGCACGACAACGTCGTAAGATGCCAAGGAAACGGAATTTGGGACTTCGGTGACTTGAGATGCGAAGGGCCAGTGTGCGAAGACCCCGGCAGACCAGCTGACGGATACCAGATTGCACGAAGCTATGAGCAAAGCTCAGAGGTCCTGTTCGGATGTTCTAAGCCAGGCTACATCCTCATCAATCCCAGACCGATCACATGTATGCGCGAGCCTGAATGTAAGGTAATCAAACCTTTAGGTTTGGCATCAGGAAGGATCCCTGATTCTGCTATCAATGCGACGTCTGAAAGACCCAACTACGAAGCTAAGAACATCAGGCTGAACTCAGTCACCGGTTGGTGTGGTAAACAAGAAGCTTTCACGTACGTGAGCGTAGATCTCGGCAAAGTTTACAGAGTGAAAGCCATCCTCGTCAAGGGTGTGGTTACATCTGACATTGTGGGTCGCCCAACTGAAATCAGATTCTTCTACAAACAAGCTGAAAACGAGAATTATGTGGTTTATTTCCCCAACTTTAACCTGACAATGAGAGACCCTGGAAACTACGGTGAACTGGCTATGATAACTTTGCCTAAATACGTTCAAGCTAGATTCGTGATTTTGGGTATTGTCAGCTTTATGGATAACGCTTGCCTGAAGTTTGAACTCATGGGATGCGATGAGCCAGCAACTGAGCCCTTACTAGGCTATGACTATGGATATTCTCCTTGCGTTGATAATGAGCCGCCAGTCTTCCAAAACTGTCCCCAGCAACCAATCACTGTCGGAACGGACGTGAACGGTGGTCTTCTACCCGTAAATTTCACTGAACCAACAGCTGTAGACAACTCTGGCGCCATTGCACGTCTAGAAGTCACCCCACAACATTTTAGAACTCCCCTACAAGTCTTCCACAACATGGTTGTTCGTTACGTTGCGTTCGATTTCGATGGCAACGTAGCAATTTGCGAAGTAAACATCACCGTGCCTGATTATACGCCACCGAAACAAAGCTGCCCTCAAAGCTACGTCATCGAGCTTGTAGACAAACAAGACAGCTACGCTGTAAACTTCAACGACACACGGAGAAGGATAAACGCAAGCGATGCATCAGGAGAAGTTTTCCTGAAGTTCGTTCCTGAAAGAGCAGTTATCCCAATCAGAGGGTATGAAAACGTCACCGTCATCGCAACAGACAAGTTTGGCAATAAGGCCCAGTGTCACTTCCAAGTGTCCGTTCAAGCTACGCCCTGTGTCGATTGGGAATTGATGCCACCTTCCAATGGTGCTTTGAACTGCCTGCCTGGAGACCGAGGAATTCAATGTATCGCAACCTGCAGTCCAGGATACAGATTCACAGACGGAGAGCCAGTCAAGACCTTTATCTGTGAAAACAAACGTCAATGGGTACCGACTGCTGTTGTTCCTGATTGTGTTTCTGAAAGTAAGTATCCTATATATCCTTCGTATTACAAGCGGAAGTTTGTGATAATGTCAAATGCGAATAAATTTGTGACTTAAAACCACCAAAACTACTTAATAAATCAAGATAAAATATGGCTTAAATTAGAGGCATCTTATTAAATTTAAGTAACGCGTGCGAAGCCGCGAGCAAAAGCTAGTTAATAAATAAAACTTAAACCAATATAAAACTAGAAGAAACTAGACGATGATCGTAACATCTCTTTTCTATTCCAGATACTCAACAAGCAGCATATCATGTCGTAGCCAGCGTTCAGTACCGTGCTCTAGGCGCAGTCTCAAACGCCTGCCTGCCGCAATACAAGGACCTACTGGCACAATACGACAACGTTCTCAACGAGAGACTCTCACAACGTTGCTCAGCTGTGAACGTCAACATCAACGTAACATTCGTCAAGGCAATGCCAAGTCTCCTCGACGAAAATGTTGTGAAGATGGACTTTGTTTTGGCAATCACTCCAGCTATCAAACAAACTCAGCTCTACGATCTTTGTGGCTCGACACTGAACCTCATATTCGATCTATCTGTACCATACGCCAGCGCGCTTATTGAGCCAGTCCTGAACGTATCGTCTATTGGAAACCAGTGCCCGCCACTAAGAGCGATCAGGAGTTCGATTTCAAGAGGATTTACTTGTAGCGTTGGTGAAGTACTGAACATGGATACTAGCGACGTCCCGAGATGCTGTGAGTATTATTCAACATTCCTATCATCATTATCATCATATCAGACGAACGACGTCCACAGCTGGACATAGGCCTTCCTTATAGATCCCCACGCGGTGGACCGACGATCAGGTCGCGGGAAATCGCTGGATGCGAGCAGCGCAAAATCGGTCAACATTCCTATACTCTTGCCAAATTCGATGTGAAATGTTTTTAAACAAACTAAAGCAAAAAAAAATATATATATATACCTACATGCTTGGTGAGGAGTTTCAGACATAAATGTTGCCATTATTCATTGGAGTAAAGATCTAAAATCGACAAAGAATTGAAACTACCTTCTTGTTATTTTATAAGATCCCTTGTAGTACAACATGTTTGCAAATTTTACTATTGACTAGATGCGTATTAACACGTTCGCGCGAGCCAGCCGTTTTCTCGGACTGCTGAGATTTACACGCAATTTTCCTATACAAAAGTGTACGACTTTTACACACGTTCTGTTGTTATTCCTCATGAAATTATACTATTACACGACAGAACGTGTTAAACCGTCCATCGTCTATAGACGTTCTGCCTTGTTACATAAGATGTAAATATACTTGACATGACACAACGTCTAGTAAGGTCCGGTTTCCTATAACTTCATTAGACGTTGTGTCGTCTCTCGTATAAAATGTTCTATAAGGAACGACACACACAACGTCTATAGACGAAACAAATCATGAAAGGAATAAGACACGTTTTACTAATTATTGTTTTTATGCACGAACATTTAATCAGTCTCACAGACAGTCTTAGTAGGTAGGTACTTATAATTGTTGAGATCACATTACAATAATTGTGCTATATAATTATATAATGATTGTGGAGCAAATTAATGATCACGATAAATCACGAATTTTTAATAAGCTTTTATTTCACCTGGATTTGTGTCTTTGTATGAAAATCGTCTGCTATTCCTTGTCACCGGCCGGCTAGAATTACAAAGCGCATGGCCATACGCATTTGTGCAGCGAACTATGTGATTTATTATATCTATAGGAAATAGTTTATTGAAAATTTCAATCTCTTTATTATTTTCACCGGTCACAAACTGTATCCGAGTGGAACCGTGGTCAAATGGGAAATATGGTATATCGGATGTGGTGGTTTCCCATTCATAGCTAGTTGATGGAGGCGTACCAGAATTGTTGCAATCTGGCATAGTAGACGTGTTGGGAGGACATGGTACATTATTATCTTGAACATAATCTTGTTCAATACTAGAACCAAGTACTATTTGACTCCAGTCTTCTGGTATCGGCTCACAGTAGATATCATCGCTTCTATGGTTATCAGCCGGGGCCACAAAGGCTGGCGTTATAGGATCAGATCTACGATCTGACGCAGGTGATGAATTCGCACCTGTACGAGGTTCTTCCTAGCCGTGAGATAATGTGGTGGAACGGGTGAGAGGACATGGTTCAGTTAAAATATATTGATCATAATCTCGGTCGGATCCCGTTGCTATTTCTATTCGATCTCCAGGCATCGGCTCGTTGAGTAGATTATGGGGTAGTTGGTTATCAGTCAGGTTCACGTAGGCTTGCAGTACTGAATCATATTCTTTTGAACGAAGTTCATCACAAGAAGGTGCGGTAAGTATAGTTTCAGATCCTGATTCAGTATCACTGCCATCCTGCGGGATACTATGAACTTGAACTTGAACACGCCGCCGTGGAATTTTCACCGGTTCAGATGAAGTATCAGAACTATCTGACATGTAACTTCGTCCGGGGTCATAGTCCTTGTCCGTACCAAACTCACCATCATTGTAGTGACAATGATGGTAGAATACGTGTCTGGAGTAGTTTTACCCGATGAAGCTACATCGAATAATTTTTGAAGTCGCTTCTCAAATTCGTCTATCTAAAAAACAAGTGGTTTTGGTGAAAATCAAGATAGGTAACTACCAACAAACCTAAGGCCCGTATTATGAAAACTTGTCCAGCATGCTTGAGTGACTTTTATGCCATAGAAAAGCGTTACTCAAGCATAGATCGACGATTGAGCAGATTTCATATTACAAGCCTTAGTCACTTAGAACTAAAACAACCTACCTATCTTGTTTTTGTTATTCTGTTTTTGAGATTTGATTGTTGACTAGTGATTTTGCAACAGCTACACTTACTACAGTCTTACACCTGTGTCGTTTGCCTCTACGTGTAAACTTACCTATCTTTACACGAAATTCTTGAGAAAACAACAGCTAATTCGCAAGATGTTATCAAATCCTACAGTTGAAAGGTTCAAACAATAAAAAAAATATAATATCAACATAATTACTTACGTTTTGTCCGCAAAATTTAAAAAAAACACTTGTTGCCACGTAAAATGCGTGTGAAACAAACGCGCGTCACTCTCCGGTGACACAGCTAGACTGAGGTGTATGGCAGTGTGCGTGCGGGGGGATACAACATGTAATGACGTTGTGTCACGGGAGCAGCCCATAGCCAAGCTATTTTCAACTCTATGCTTAGGCTCATATTTGAACCATCCCAAGTGACAGTAAACGCTTGATATTTTGATATAATGTGACACAGAGAACGAAATTCCCATATTTGTATTAAAATCAAACGTGGCTAACCGTTCTGACTATTAGCATCGGAACTAAAAAGGACGTGATATTACGTTGTGTCACTTCACTTAATCACCGAAAGGACTTGAAATGACGTTCTGCCAGAGAACGTGTTAAGAATACACAGCAACAAAGTAAGTTTTAGGTTAAGTATGGGCGATTTGTTTAGTAACATTTCACATCGTATTTGGCTGCATATAAGATGCAACCATTTTATATGTAGGTACAATGTCCATTGTACCTACATATCGTCCTATGGGGCTGCTCTACTGATTATGAGAGGGTCTTAAAATCGCAGAAACGAGCTATACGTGTTTTAGTTAAGCCCAATATACCTCTAGAGTCTTGCCGTGATCTTTTTAAAGCACTAGGAATACTGACATCGGTCTCAGTCTAGCTAGAGGTACATACTGGAAGTCTTAAAATATGTGAGAGCTAATTGGGATAGATACACTCATTAAGAGTTGTAAAAAGCGAGCGAACCATCAGAAATAATAATTTAACCCTAGAAGCAATCCCCAGTCGCCTTAATTTATCAACGAAACTTCCTCTTCAAATGGGGCGCACTCTTTTCTATAAAATTAAATAACCATACCACCTTTATTAATGAAAAGAAGGGACTTCTTCACAAAACTGTATACAGCATAAAATAATTTCTCGAGAATGACTATACTCAGTATATTCATGTACAAAAGCAATTGAACAAAGGTTCCAGTACGTACCTACATAACGTTAATAGCATGTATTATGTTTTTTTTTTTTTAGTTGTGTCAATTTGACAAGTCTTAGCCTGTGCACCGAAATTTTATCAACTTACAATTTTTTATGTGTTTTACCTTTGACAATAAAGATATTATATTCTATTCATACATAATAATTATAATTATAAAACAATTGTATTTTTTTCATTCTAGACTTTTTGGCTCTACTTAATACCTATAATATTTTATTTTAGTGCACTGCCCTGCTGGTACTTTTGCTGGCGAAAAACAGAAATCTTGCACCATGTGCCCGCGAGGATATTTCCAGAACCAGGCGCGACAAGGATCATGCCTCAAATGTCCATCAGGAACCTTTACCAGGGAAGAGGGATCTAAGGATGTCACCGATTGCGTACCTGTTTGTGGTTACGGAACTTACTCACCAACTGGATTAGTTCCCTGCTTGGAATGCCCCAGAAACAGTTACACTGGCGAGCCACCCGTCGGCGGATTCAAAGACTGCCAAGCTTGCCCCGTCAACACCTACACATACCAACCAGCCGCACCCGGACGTGAAAAGTGCAGAGCTAAATGCCCTGCCGGTACTTACTCTCCAACTGGTTTAGCTCCATGCTCACAGTGTCCAAGAAACTTCTACCAGAACGTAATTGGGCAGACAAATTGCGCTGAATGTCCAACAAATATGAAGACCGTAGGAACAGGTGCTACTGGACTTGAAGAGTGTATTCCAGTCGAATGTTCTAACAGCGCTTGTCAACACGGAGGTCTTTGTGTGCCTAAAGGACACGGAGTCCAATGCTACTGCCCAGCTGGTTTCTCAGGCCGAAGATGTGAAATTGATATAGACGAATGCGCTAGTCATCCTTGTTACAACGGAGGTACTTGTACCGATCTACCTCAAGGCTATAGGTGCTCGTGCCCAACTGGGTATGGCGGCATCAACTGTCAAGAAGAAAGGTCTGACTGCAGAAACGATACCTGCCCTGAAAGAGCTATGTGCAAAGACGAACCAGGGTTCAATAACTACACGTGCTTGTGCAGATCTGGATACACTGGCGTTGATTGTGATATTACGGTATGTACTACAATTGCTTAAGACGTTTCTAGTTAAAAAAAATATGTTATGACCACGGTTGCTGTGGAGTCTTTTATTCATCTATTTTATAACAATTTTGTAATATTGCTAATTTTTACAGATTGATCCATGCACAGCTAACGGGAACCCTTGCACGAACGGAGCTTCTTGCATTGCACTTCAACAGGGCCGCTACAAGTGCGAATGTCTGCCTGGCTGGGAAGGACAGCTTTGTGAAATCAACACCGACGATTGTATCGAGAAACCCTGCCTGCTCGGAGCAGTATGCACGGATCTAGTCAACGACTTTAGTTGTGCGTGCCCACCAGGCTTCACAGGAAAGCGTTGTCACGAGAAGATCGACTTATGCTCAAACGATCCCTGCAAACATGGAGTTTGTGTCGACAAGCTCTTCGTCCACCAATGCGTTTGCGACCCTGGCTGGTCCGGACCATCATGCGATATCAACATCAACGAATGTGTCATTTCACCATGTGAAAATGGTGGACAATGTATCGACAGCATTGATGACTTCACTTGCAACTGTGAGGCTGGTTACACTGGCAAGAGATGCCAACACACGATCGATGACTGCGCTTCAAATCCGTGCCAGAACGGTGCCTCTTGTGTGGACCAGATCGATGGATTCGTTTGTAAATGCCGACCAGGCTTTATTGGGCTGCAATGTGAGACAGCAATAGACGAATGCTTGACCGAGCCATGCAACCCCGCTGGAACTGACAAATGCGTAGACCTTGACAACAAATTCCAATGCGTATGTCGTGAAGGTTTTACCGGTGAAATGTGTGAAACTAACATCGATGACTGTTCTTCGAACCCTTGCTTCAATGGCGGTTCATGTAAAGATGGAATCGGTGAATACAAATGTGCTTGTCAGCCGGGATGGACTGGACATCGTTGTGAAAGGGATATCGGTAATTGCATGAACTTACCGTGCCAGAATAACGCCAAATGTATTGATCTCTTCCAAGACTTTTTCTGCGTGTAAGTTTTTTTCTTTTCTAAGCTCTTTTTTTATTACCCGCAAAGTGCGGGTTATGTTTTTATGTGGTTGGCGGACACTCATTATTACCTCCAAGCATCAAAACGGGTAAATCGATTTTGACACATGAAATATCAAAATGCTCGTCCGGTCTCCTACATGGTTCTTTGATTCATTGTGTAGGCCTTCGCCTTCAAATTAGGCAAAAAAGTGAAAAAGCGAGGACCGGGTCCGGTTTTTTTAGTTTTAAATTAATGTCTTCTTCGTAAAGTAGAGTTTTACTCAATAATATTCGAACATGTTACAAATTTTACAGATGTCCAAGCGGTACGGATGGCAAGCAATGTGAGACGGCTCCAGAAAGATGCATAGGAAGCCCATGCATGCACGGTGGAAAATGCCAAGATTTCGGATCAGGCCTGAACTGTACTTGTTCCGCTGACTACACCGGCATCGGATGTCAGTACGAATTTGACGCTTGCGAGGCTGGACTCTGCCAAAATGGTGCCACTTGCATCGATCAAGGCGAAGACTACACTTGCAAATGCGCTCCTGGTTTCAAGGGGAAGAACTGCGATGAAGATATTATTGATTGCAAAGAGAACTCTTGCCCTCCATCAGCGACCTGCATCGACCTTCCTGGAAGATTCTACTGCCAGTGTCCGTTCAACCTTACCGGCGATGACTGCAGAAAAAGTAAGTAATTTTTTGCTCTACCACCTTAGCCACTACTGGTGTTGTGTTGATATGGATCAGTTAGCTCAACTGATCCATATCAATGGCCTCTAGATAGTTTGAAACAGTCTGAAGTTAGCTCAACTGTTTCAATTGTAAATACTGGTTCTGGTTTTTTTCTATTCATTTAATTGGAATTTCTGGCTTTGTCTCTGTTAATCAGAAGAGTTAGGTAAACCATTGTTCCCGGTGTCTTATTCTATTGTATTTGTTTTGCAGCAATCAGCGTAGACTACGATCTATACTTCAGCGATCCTCTCCGCTCGAGCGCAGCTCAAGTTGTACCATTTGACACCAGCTCCGCTGACAGCTTGACCATCGCTTTATGGGTTCAGTACACTCAGCAAGACGAAGGTGGCGTGTTCTTCACAGCTTACAGTGTCAGGTATGAAACTAAATTATAATTAACCCTAAAATACGTTGGTAATTCGTTGACTAAGCAATCTAATCAATAACGTTTTTCTTTCTAGCAATTCCCACATCGCACTCAACAGAAGACAAATCATCCAAATGCACTCGAACGGCGTCCAAGTATCTCTATTCCCTGAACTTCAAGATGTTTATCTAAGCTTCGGCGAGTTCGCTACAGTTAATGATGGCCAATGGCACCATGTTGCTTTGGTCTGGGATGGAAACAACGGTGGTGAACTGACGTTAATTACTGAAGGTTTGATTGCCAGCAAAATTGACGGCTATGGCAGCGGACGAGCTTTACCTCAATAGTAAGTATAACACAACACATTCAAGGCTGAATGATAAATCAGAAAATTATTAGAAACAGTATTAAATAACTTTCTTTCTTTGCAGTGTTTGGGTAACGTTGGGCAAACCGCAATCGGACAACCCGAAGGCTTACACAGAATCAGGCTTCCAAGGTCACCTTACCAAAGTACAAATATGGAACCGTGCTCTTGACGTTACCAATGACATCCAGAAACAAGTCCGAGATTGCAGAACTGAACCTGTATTGTACAACACTTTAGCGCTTACATGGGCTGGCTACGAAGATATTCTTGGAGGAGTTGAAAGAATCGTTCCCACTCATTGCGGACAGCGAGTATGCCCCAACGGATACACAGGATCTAAATGCCAACAGTTGCAAGTCGACAAGGAGCCGCCGCGTGTTGATCGCTGCCCCGGAGATCTGTGGGTGATTGCTAAGAACGGTTCTTCGCTTGTCAGCTGGGACGCGCCAGTGTTCAGCGACAATGTTGGAGTTGCTAAAGTGGTTGAGAAGTCTGGACACAAGCCTGGTCAGAACCTGGTTTGGGGAGCGTACGACATCGCTTACATTGCATACGATGCTGCTGGAAACGCAGCTACTTGTACTTTCAAAGTCACTGTACTATGTAAGTTGTAACATGGTGTAAGCGACAACGAAATTAGAATAATATTTTTGATGTTCTATTACAATTAATATTTTTTCTAGCTGAATTCTGCCCACCGTTAGCTGACCCGCTTGGTGGTTACCAATCATGCCGCGACTGGGGTGCAGGAGGCCAATTCAAGGTCTGCGAGATCGCTTGTCGCGACGGCCTACGATTCTCACAGGATGTGCCACCGTTCTACACTTGCGGAGCCGAAGGATTCTGGAGACCGACTACTGATCCAACGCTACCTTTGGTCTACCCTGCTTGCTCACGTAAGATCTTCATTCTCAGTCTATTGTACTGCGTATTGCTAATCCATTGCTCTGTAACTCATGTTTAAAATTTGTTACAGCGGCTTCCCCTGCTCAGAGAGTATTCAAGGTATCAATGCTGTTCCCAAGCTCAGTTCTTTGTAACGATGCCGGGCAAGGCGTGCTTCGGCAGAAGGTCAGGACTGCTATCAACCAACTCAACCGGGACTGGAACTTCTGCTCTTACGCTATCGATGGTATGATCTTTAACCTAGTCAATTTAAACTTATTTATAACAAAAACGAAACCCTATCCTCCAAGCATTGATAATGATTGGTTCCTTTTTAAAGGTACTCGGGAGTGCAAAGAGTTAGATATCAACGTGAAATGTGACCACCGCGCCAACGTCAGACAAACTAGACAAGTTTCTACCCCTCCTACAGCCCCTGCTGAAGATACGTACGTTCTCGACGCGATCATTCCTGTTGAAGAGTAAGTACTAACAATTTATGATCATCGTAAATAATTTCCAGTTATTATAAAGGAGTCTGCTCACTGCTGTTGATGAGTGTAGACTTGGTGTTGGCGTAGCACAGAAACAGAGAGCAATAGATACTTGTCTGTAGAGCACATTGAGTTACTAGGCCCTAATTCCACTAAATTAATCGCTTCACCAAAACAATGGTATCGTATCATAATGGCAGATTTAGGGTTTTTCATTTTACCTTTGTTGAAAGAAACGACAGATGGAGGGATGCGTGTCAAAAGTGTCAAGGTTGAATCCATTATATCGATCTCTCCCCGCAAATACCACCGCACGCACTATCTAGACTCTAGCTAGAGTTTCTATCATCTATGGACGATTCTGTGACGATACCATTGTCATAGTAAAGTGATTGGTTAGCAGAAATCGGCCCCTGTATACTTGTAAAGCAATACCGCACTATCGTACCCATGATATATTTTCCGTAGCACTATTAGTTTTTATGAACTTGGCATGTCCTTCACATATGCATGTTTTATGGCACTTAGGACACGCAGCAGTAGGGAGGGACGGCAGGCGGGAGATACGTACAACGTTGAGATCGCTTTCCCGGCAGTCAAGTAAGTCTGCATGCTTTTGAGAGGCACTTTAGCACTATTATGTAAAATTCTACCTGAGCTTTGTGAGATTCTGATTTAATAAGGTGCTTTGCATATTCCTAGGCGCTAGTTTGTATTTGCGCTGTAAAATGTGGTGTAGGTAGATTGGGAATATGGATCCGGTAATAAATAGAAGCTCAGTGATTCCGTCCGAAATCTGGTGTTCGCTTAGATTTCGGAAGCAACCATTGCTTTAAAATTGCGATGATAAACCGACCAAAGATGAAACTTGTCACTATTTTTCCAGCGACCCGGTCATCAATAACGCGAATAACGAAAGGTCAACCGTTCAGAGATTACTGGAGAAGCTTATCCTCGAGGACGAACAATTCGATGTACGAAGCATCCTTCCGAACACCGTTCCAGATCCAGCTAGCTTGGAACTGGTTTCTGACTATGCTTGCCCGATGGGACAGGTTGTGCAAGCACCTGATTGTGGTAAGTTTACCTTCTTCAATGAGGCATTTTCAAATAAGATAAGCCCCTGTTTACCATACTAGATGGCACGGTTCTTTCGCAGAGCTAGGGATGTCGTGTCAAATTATGCACGGCACGGTCGATGCAGGGTTCTATCCTATGCCATTTAAAGTTGACACACCCACATCAAAGCTCCCTTTGATCTTATTCGAACTATTAAGAACGATTCTTTTATAAAAAAATCACTCATTCCTTGATAGAAAATTAAACTGTTTATTTTGGAACGGCAAATAAGGAACATGGTTCACGGTAGGTACGTCTTCTGAGTTAGGTTTAGATACTGTTACAAAAGGCAGCGTCTTTTCTATTGCAGAGTACACTATTAGTAATTACGTTGTTTCCATTGTTTGTGACCACATGGTACTAACATTCTCACACATCCATGTATATTTCAGTGGCGTGCGCTGTCGGTACATTCCTTGACGTCGCCAGTGATTCCTGCAAACCTTGCCCGGCTGGTACATACCAGTCTGAAGCGGGTCAACTCCAATGCACGGCCTGCCCAGCGATAGCCGGACAGCCTGGTGTTACGCAAGCAACTGGTGCTAGAAGCGCTGCTGATTGTAAAGGTATTACCAACACGGTTTCTATGACTCAACCTGACTTAGAACTTTGGAACTAATCCAGGTTCACTCATCTTATCATCTCAGTGCGGCCGATGCTGCCACCCCGGGATACGTCTTTTCAGCGTAAGTGCTCGGCTAACTCAAAAACAACCAAGCTGATCCTAACCCATCTTTGGTAGATGTCAACAGGCCAATGATGCTGATGTTATCAAATAATATATCTTTCTTACAATCTTATATATCTGATTTACCATCTTCAGTTATATTAAATCACGGTATTCTTCCAGAAAAATGCGCCGCCGGTAAATACTACGACGCCGAAGCGGAACTCTGCCGTCCTTGCGGGCACGGTTCATTCCAGCCTCGCGAAGGTGCATTCACTTGCATGGCCTGTCCGAGGGGACAGACTACTCGCGCCACGGAGGCAGTGTCTGCTGCGGAGTGTAGGGATGACTGTCCTTCAGGTAAAGCAACTATTCGAACCAAGATGGTCCGGTAGTCGATTCGATTTAGAGACGACGCTATAGTGGAACTCTGCCGTACTCGCGGGAACGGTTCATTCCATCCGCGCGAAGGAGCATTCACTTGCATGGCCTGTCTGAGGGGACAGACCGCTAGCTTTACTGAGGCAGTGTCTGCTGCGGGATGCAGGGATGAATGTCCTTCAGGTAAAGTTCGTACCAGTGCGCTAATCGAAGATCTCAATGCCAACTTGGGCGATTTGGCTGTATGGTTCAAAAGTTTGTTATAGCACTTCCAAACTGTTGCGTTGATCTAAAGTGTCTAATCGATTAAGTGACTCAATCGCCTCAGCCTTCTCAAAATCTAGTTTATCTAGGTAATTTCGGTAAACCAGCGTATGCTTCAGTGCAGAGGTGCAGACTCACTCTAGTCCACTCTAGTCAGTAGTGGTTCACTCTAGTCTTGAAGGAGACCAAGGTTGACATTTTGTTAATACTGTGCAACAAGTGCTAAATACGAATACTACAATAAATTATATAGGTTTGTTTATTCCATCAGGTGAACAGCTTAGCAGCGATGGCGGCTGTGAGCCCTGCCCTCAAGGGACGTACCGAGCCAACGGTGCCGGAGCGTCTTGCGCGCCTTGCCCGCCCGGGACAACAACCCCACAATCCGGGGCTGCGTCCGCGGACCAATGCTCGCTGCCAGTTTGTAAACCTGGTAAGTTACGACGACCTAAAAAGGGACGTTTTTAGCCATGTGCTGCCGGCTTATGGCTGTCGCAGATCTGAACCGCACTGCACTAAAATGTGCATTCAAATATGGACTTTAACTCAAGTAAAATTTTGATGAAATTTATATTGAGGGTATCAAATAACAGACAGCGCGCGGGTCACTCGCTTGAAGCTTGCGCTAAGCCATTTTCTCGTTGTAAATCTTAAAACGACGAGTTAAAGCCCAAATTTGAATGCTTATAATTGTGCCGTGCGGTAGCGGTGCTGGTCGTATGTGCTAATTTCTCTACAATTTGCTTTTGCCGCGGGTGCCGTAAAAGATGACTAAGGGATATCCACCGAAGGGCGGGCAGCAACGCCTCCTGAAGAACAGATCCACCACCGAACCGCGATCCTCAAACCATGCCCTGCGTTTAGATTATGGCATTAATATTAAGGCTACCTTATGCTCCAGCGGCCTTGAGAACACAAAATAATTATCTGTAGTCATTCTTGAAAGGTACCATTTATGAACAATACTTTGACAAATATTTGAGTGAAAGAAAAATACTCAAAATCAACAGCGTTTAGAAGATATATCCGAATTTCAAATATTTTTTTAAAATTCTGAAATTTCCCTCACTAAAGATGCGCGGTTACCTTGCACATTTAAAGTTCTTTATTATTTTCAGGTTCCTACCTCAACGTAACTCTGAACACGTGCATCCAGTGCAGAAAGGGCACATATCAATCGGAAGGTCAACAGACCGTCTGTATCCCTTGTCCGATCAACACCAGCACAAGAGGACCTGGCTCCGTAAGTTGAAAAGCAAACAATTTATTTATTACTAGTTTCTAAAGAGAAGCCTATAGATTCGGTATTATTTATTACAAGTAAACAAAGTTAGTTTTTTACTTTTTGTTCTATGCCATGGAAACTGATTTACGGGATAAAAATTAGCCTATGTATAACACATAGGCTAATTTTTATCCCGTAAATCAGATTCAGTCTAGAACTATATTAAAGGAAAGTTTCAGCCTGATCCGTTCAGTGGTTTTGGTGTAAAGAAGTTACAAACACCCATCCAAACTGCCGCATTTTTATTATTATAACGTTTTTTTTTTGCGATTATGTTTTTTATTAGCATTTAGTAGGCTTCGGCCTTCTTATTTTGTGAAAAGAAAATATCTAAAGATCTTAAAAAGAGGGCCTGCTTTAGATTATGTTTTTTTATTTTTTTCTTTCGTGAAAGAAATTAAAATTAAAACTAGTGTGGAAATAAATAATTTTTGTATTTGTTTTCGTAGATCTCGGAAACGGAATGCACGAACCCATGCGAGATGAGCGGCCCTGAAATGCACTGTGACGTAAATGCGTACTGCCTTCTCATTCCGGAGACCAGCGACTTCAAGTGTCAGTGCAAGCCAGGGTTCAACGGCACCGGCAAAGTTTGTATAGGTGAGCCTTCTACAGATGTTTAGGCAGAATAATGTTATTTTCAGGCGTCCTTAAACTGTGGTTAAGGGTTGACCCTTTGAAAAAGGAAATTCTCTGGAGTAAACCATACTGACTTCAAACGTTGCGTAGACTTTTCATAAAACTGCAATTCTAACCATGATTGTAGAATCCAATATATTTTTTGTCAGTAAAGACGAATGAAATTTAACAAAAACTGATAACAATAACAGAAAACAACAAGTTAACAACAAAAACTTCAACAACGCATATTCGCGCCCGCGCAGCGAAAATGGTACAAATTCGAGTTCGATAACGAACAAAAGACGAATGAAATAATGACTGAAAGCTTTCAAAACCAAAAATTATTACAGTTTCTGCGAACACGTAGGTAGGTTGTAGGTAGTAAAATATTATCCATCATTAAGTACCTAGGTATATATCTTTAATTTTGTACCCCTTCGTTTTCAAAAAATACCTGGAATTCTAGAACCGAGGGCATTTTTTTTTTCTCAGCCGAGACCTTGAAAGAATAATCATGTTTTTTCCACTACTGATGTCCGTTTTTGAAAAATCAATTCAAAGAATCTAAGAAATCCTAGAATCCTACGTTTCCAAATACTCATAGAGTGCTCGAGGGCAACTCATGTTGTCTGGTAGACGACCACTGTAGCTGCAGTAAACGCAAACTTTCATTCCCTCGACGCACGTTGCCGACTTCCACCAGCTGCAGCTGCGCGCCCCTGCGGGTCGCACAGCAGAGGCATGGCAGTGAATGCGTTTACTTATCTGTCGGTTTCTTCCAGATGTATGCCTCAACTTCTGCGACAACAGTGGCGAATGCGTGAAGGACAGTCGAGGCGAGCCCTCTTGCCGATGCACTGGTTCATTCACTGGGCGGCAGTGCAAGGAGAAGAGCGAATTCGCATACATAGCCAGTGGGGTGGCTGGAGGCGTCATCTTTATTATATTCTTGGTGCTGCTTGTTTGGATGATTTGCGCAAGGTAAGTTAAGTATAGCAATAAATAAATAATGCTGGACACTTCATACAGCATCATCTAGCTGCAGCAATAAGACACATTAAAAACTAATTGACGTGTGGTTCCGGCTTAGAATTTGCACCACCCCAATTCCCGCGGGTGTCGTAAGAAGCGATTAAGGGATAGCCCCACCGGCGGGCCGGCTGCAGCGCCCCCTGCAGAACAATTCTAAAAAAATAAATAAAACGAATAAATAAAATAAATAAATAAATAAATTCTACCACCGAACTGCGATCGCCAACTCGCTTGGTCAGCGTGGGGATTATGGCCTTACCCCCTAACGAAAAAAGCCAATGAGGCACTTATCAGGGGAGGCTTATGTCCAGCAGTGGACTTGTTAAGGTTGTTATAGATGATGATGGATGATGTTAATAATTTGGTTTTTTTGAAAAAACTAAAAACCGACTTCAAATTACTTAATGTTTCACATTTTTTTAATTTTACGGGAGTAATACTAATCCCTCGAGAATATTTTTATGGGACCATCTCGGGATCATTCTCTATCCAAAAGCAAAATAATCAAGTTCATAATTGATGGAGTAATCAAAGAACATGCATAAAAAAATAAACATGCAGCCGAATAGAAACTCCTTCTTTTCTGAAGACGCTCTGTCGAATAACAGAAGAAATCAGCACGTCACTTGGCTGCGCCAAATGGTTTCTTATATCACACCGGCTACGCCAGTCGATAAAAAGCATGTATGCATGCGCATATAATAAGAATCTTATACAAATTCTTCCAGATCAACAAAGAAGAAGGAACCAAAGAAGACACTAACACCAGCAATCGACCAAAACGGATCCCAAGTGAACTTCTACTACGGAGCGCACACACCATACGCGGAGTCCATCGCGCCATCCCATCATTCAACCTACGCCCACTACTACGATGACGAAGAAGACGGTTGGGAAATGCCCAACTTCTACAATGAAACTTACATGAAGGAAAGTCTTCACAACGGGATGAACGGAAAAATGAACAGTTTGGCGCGATCAAACGCGAGCATATACGGCACGAAAGAGGATCTATATGATCGGTTGAAGAGGCATGCGTACCCCGGTAAGAAAGGTTGGTATTCCAAGCACTTTTATGCACGCTAATTTATTTGCAGCTAGCACGTTTAGGGCTTTTAGTGCATGCAGAATTTGTATAGCTAGATAGAATGAAAATCAATAACGTAATTTTTTTTAAGCTCTTATATTAAATTTTTTACTTAATATCTACCTATCATGATTTTTTTTTCAGTTTTGTTTATTAAACCAGGGTGGTTCGTGTAGAGAAATGCTCTGTATAGAGTTATTCAGCCTTTTTCAAACAAAATATTTAAAGATATTGTGGATAAAATTAATAACGTACATATTTATCCACATCTACCATCCATATAATTATTTACACAAGTTTTACGATACGGAGTTTTTACCACGATATGTTTAAATAAATTCTACTCTAATGAATTAATAAATTAAATATGAGGATTCCAAAAGGTTAGCAACAAAAAATTTCATCGGGAATAAAGAGCGGAAAATGTAAAAATTCCACTGTTTACATTACGAACAACAGTGCACGAAATAAACACCCGATAATGAATCTTGTTGTTCCACAGATAAGAGCGACAGTGACAGTGAAGGGCAGTAAGCGTATGGACTACGTAATGTTATTTCTGGTCAACTTTACATAATACTAAACTATACTAGTATAAAAACTAGTATAAATGCGGGCCAAATATATTTGCGGGTATGAACTTAGATAGGTCTTACCTACGACTAAATTCACGCTCGTAAAATATCTGGCATTAAGCACCCGATGCCTTCTACAAAAACAACGATTTCTTGTGAGATTAAAAGGTCATCGGGAAATTTATGATGTATATTATAATATTTTTGTATTCTCTAGCTTTATTCTTAGATTAACAAGTTGTAAATTAACACACTCACTGTTTGACATTACAGCTCTCACCAAAAAATATTGACGAAGCTAAGTTCTATCTCAGTTATTATAGTAGAGCCAGGCAGCAAATGAGAATTGTATAAATTACTTTTAATGGACCTAATTTGAATACTTGTTCTCGAAACATTCTCAAGGTACAATGTTGGTTAACAATTCACAAAACCAAAATTTATATTATCATTCTTGCGTCGAGTTTGATGCATAATTGTCAGCGTTTGCATTGTAGGAAAGTGCTCAAATCGTCCAATAGTGTAGGTCACATTTTGTCGAAAAATTAACAACGAGAATGTGTTTTTTAGGTTAAGTGTGGGGGGCCATGTTTATAATCATTGTGTCTTGAGTTTGGCCAGAGTATACATTAACATTTTTAAAACAGTGGTTGTGTTGATATTCCTTATTGAATCAGGAAGTGCTCAAGTATTTTTAGGCGACCCCGCCATATCGGAAAGACGGACCAAAACTAAACATTCCAGAGGTAGAAGTTTCATGTAAATAATTACTTGTATATTTATAATTATACCATTCATAGTGTTAGTATCAATCGCTCCAAGTTTTTATAGTAATTTATATAACGAATTAGATTTTGTATAGTTTAGTATTTGGTTAGTGCTAACACTGCGAATACAGTTGTCTTAAGTTGAATTAAAAAGTCGGTTATGTTTTGTAACTATAAGAAACAGGACTGTCTTTAAGTTTTAATGCAGATATTCTATAAGTAGCATATTAAGTTTGAATGGGTGTATGAATGGATGAGTTTGTATGTTTATTTTTTATTTTTTTATGAATGCAGTACTTATTAACTGATACTCGAATCTCCATCTCTTTAAACGTATCATATATGAATTTAAAATATATCTGAATGACTATGCACTATTAACAAATGGTAGATTAGATTTAGTATAAAATACTCAAATAACTGAGTGGTCAAATATTCCATCACAAAATGTATTACCACATTAGTTAGAAATGTAATATTTTTTACAAAATTTTAATGAATTATACTTTATACATATTTATAAAGCGATTTTATTTTATTCCATCCCTATCGTCAATGTAAAAAAAACTCTGTAACATTTAATTTATTATAATAATTATAAATATATATTTATAATATTATATCAATCATTAATTATTAACGATTATTTATCGCGTACCTTTTATTATTATTTCCCCTACAATAATAATCACTAATTATTTTAACAATGCACGAGTTTAAAAAGTTTAATATAATTTATTTACGAGTATATTCATTGAAAACGAAATATTAAAGGTTATTTGCTTATATAGTGTTAGCTCCTGGCCGCGGCATCACACGAGCTATTCGAGTAGCCTATGTCCGTCTCCGAGATACAGTTTACCTTCCTGCCAAATTTCATTGAGATCCGTTCAGCCGTTTAGGCGTGAAAATGTAACAGACAGACAAACAGACTTGCTTTCGCTTTTATAATATATTAGAACGGATATAACCTTCACTTAGGGAAAGTTCTTACCCCCTTATTCATAATAGCCTACAACTTATGAGCATCGCTATCTCTCACTCTGTCTTCTTCTATTTACATGAGTCAGAGTGAGAAATAACGCTGTTTAGCAACTGTTTTTAAGTTAGCGCACCATTTAGCGTATTAAAATTTATAATATCTCAAGAATTAACGACTCAGACAGGACGTGAACCCGCTCCTGTCCTCTGCACGGGAATTTATTTACAAATACGCCACCAAGTCGATACCTGATATTTGGGATAATAAAATATGTTATAAGTAACTATATATTACTTGAAATTATTGCGCATTTCGTTCGCTATTCGCTATCTAAGCTAGTGCTAAAGTAAAGTGAAAAAGAAACTTCTAGCTTGTTATCTACGAAGACCAATTTTATAGAATCACGCCCGTAACTGTTACCAACATAATGCAACTGATTACAAGAATTACAGCATTATCATCAGCTGATTAGAAGTATCCGCCTGATAAACGCCACACATTTGACCTAAGGTTAAGCTCAAGACACAACGCGTTATGATTCAACAATGTTCTTGTTGTTTCTTGGCGCGCGGAGCTCGGAGTGACAACATCTCTGGTGGGACTCTACCGTTGTTGGTTGGTGCTCTCAATGTCAAGGTCGAGTATTGTGGTGTCCTGATGATGTCTCGTGGAGAGACGAAACTAGTTGACGACTTGCTTTGATAGATATTCTTTCATTTTGTGGTTGGTGTGGTCTTCTACACGGACTACTTTTTTTAGATCTTATCGGAGGTTTTTTCGCGGACAATTCCGCGAAACAACTATTATATATTATATTTTATATATTTAGTAACAATTTACTAAATATCTTTCAGCAATGATATCTATTGTTACGCGAAAACCGACAACCGTTCAGTTCAATAATACTTTGCATGTCTCTATGTACGTTACTTCGTAGACGTTTAAACACTATAGTGCCAATTTTAATTCGGTGGCAGGTATTTTTTTTGCCTGATAAAAGATTTATTCTTATAGAAGCTTCTCAAGTTTTATTTAATCCAATACAGAGTAGAAATATCACGATAATATTTTTTTATATCAACAAAGGGAACTTCCCTTTGTTAATAAGTAACAAAGAGATATATATAATATGTACCTATCCTATAAGTGTGTCTTGTCTTTTTAACTGTTCATATTGTTGTTGTTATAAACAAATGTCTTCTATTCTATTCTATTCTATATGCATATTCTGAGTTATAATAATAAGACAGATAAGGACTATATAGGATTTGATAAAATTACGTAAGAACTCAACTACAAAAAAGCAGATTTCAATAATTTTAGGATACACTAGCCAAACTTGATGTCGAATGTTTGTGAACAAACCACGGCACAAATAACGAAAAATCAATTGCTTGGCGTCGAGTTTCAGATATAATTGGAAGCAATATTTAGTGAAGGATCTTAAATCGACAAATAATGTAAATTGCGTAAAAAAAAAAAGACGCGACAACAGAGTGAATTTTAGGTTAATTAAGGGCGGGTTGTTTACAAACTTTCTACATCGAGATTGGCTAGTGTATAAGCTACACACAATAATAAAATAATCTGAATTGCATAAAACCAGATCCAACAAATCTCTGAACCCTCAGGAATAATCAACACAAACGAGAAAATGCTGAAAAAATACAATTTATTTCATAAGCCACATAAATCAACGCTGCTGTAATACGAATCAATACTTATACGTATGAAATTAGAATTCAAAATAGAATGGAATGAATTTACGTGGAATGCTTCTTGTAGAAATCTGTCATGTACTTGGCTAATGCCTCTACCTCTTCCAGAGTGACCGCGTTGTAGGGCGAAGCTCTGATGCCGCCGACATCCCTGGAAAATAGACAGTGTGGGCATTAGAATAAGGTCCATAATTCAATATTTTTACTTGATCTGATCAACATTCAGTGTTCAGTATACACCGTAGTTTTGCAGTCATACACCGTTGTTATTGTAGTAGCCTACATCTGTCATTTAATTAAGCAGTTCAACATCTTTCTATACTCCAGCCAAATTCGATGTGAAATGTTTGGAAACAAACCGCCCATACTTAACTTAAAATTCAATTTGTTGCCTTGTATTTTTTTACGTAATTGACATTTCGTGACGATTTTATATTTATCCTCCAATAAATATTGCTAACAATTATATCTGAAACTCTACGCCAAGAAGCACGTCAGTTTTAGACTTTCTGTTGTGGTTTGTTTACAAAAATTTCACATAGAATTTGGTTGGAGTATAACTAAACCTAACATCGGACATCGATTGCGTAGTTCTTCTACAAAAACAAAGATGTCGTGGTTAGATTTTTGTTGCAATGGTTTTCAAGTTTACAAGCGAGCGGCTGTACAAAAGCGAAATAATCATCTAAATCGGTTAACGATTGGCGATTATTGATAAAAAAACATATAGTTAAAAAACATACAACCGAATTGAGAACCTCCTCATTTGTAGAGTTTTCTCTCTCTCTCTCTGAAGTTTGCAGAGCGATCTATGTAAAATATATATACCTAGCGTTTGTAGATAGGGATCTTTATTTTACAGGAAAAATATAGAGAAGTCTGTAAGTAGAGCAGTTTTTGAAAAATTGCAAAAATGGGGGGCTACCTCACCGAGTGGTGTATCAGGTATCGGTTTGTACATCTCAAAACAGTTTTTGAAATTCCTGTAGATTACATACTTTTTTATATATTTTCAAAAAACTCGACAATTTTTCTTTTGTCCTGTACTCCGAAGTTTGCAAACCGATACATCTGAAAAGTACCTTTAATTTTTTGGTATTCATCAAATACCAAAGTCCTACCACCAGCACCAGCCAGCCACCACACATATAGGAACTGGTACCAGTACCAGTTCCTATAGTACATTATTGTTATACTTGGCAACCGTTCGAAACCCTCGGCGCGTCACACTCGCACTTGACGGATCTTGTTTAAAGTCGGCTGTAACAAGATAAGCCGACCCTATCGTCAGATGGGAATAACATAAATACCTATTTAAAAGCTGGCGCTGGCGGCTTTGTTATTTATTTATTTATTTATACTGGAGGCATCGATTTGTGACGTCTTGACAGCTTGTATGAAAAGACAAGACGATCGTGCCAACCTATAAAAATTAATGTATCTATACTCAAGCAGAAGAGACCGGCTTTCATTGTAGGTATTACGAACTAACAATGGTGTCTTTGGCTTCATTTCAAAATGAAACCCTTATGAACTCGCTCTGTCCATCCGTTCATCTAATTGCATTTTAATTATGTCATAACTTGATAACCTCAATTCCTTAGAGGGAAAATTTTGTTACCAATGATGTCATCGTGTTATCTATGATTTGAAAAGGAACTAGGCGTAAAAATAACAAATTACCTTACCCACTAGATAAGTAAATAGTAGATAGCATTGCAAATAGATAAGGTGATAACGTGATAAGTTAGGTTGTTTTTTCAACTTTAGAAAAGTAGTGTTAACCACAGAAATATATCTAGACTAGCTGCTGCCCGCGGCTTCGCACGCGCTTTTTAAGTAGCCTATGTCCGTCCCTGGGATACTATTTACCTCCCTGCCAAATTTCATTTAGATCCGTTCAGCCGTTTTTTCCTCGCCGCGAAATTCAGTCCGCTTCCGACCGCTTTCCACGTGAGACGTCAGGTTATAAAAACAGAAAGCCTTGTTGTTCCATAATTAACTATTCAAACACCACCAATAAATTTTATTGTGTAATATAATGGTGTGTTACACCACTAAATTAAATGACACTCGTGACGTCAAAGTGCCTATGCAAAATGATACACGCTCGGTTTCAATAAACAACGGCGAACTCGTTGTTTCTATCTAGATATATTTCTGTGGTGTAAACCGACCTATTATTAATATCGGCTTAAATAAATACAAGGTTCTGGCCGCGGCTTCGCAGGCGCTTTACCAGGATAAAAAGTAGCCTATGTCCTTCCCCGGGATACCGTCTAACTCTGACAAATTAGAAAACGCACGTAGAACAAAGATCTGCAGATCGTGCAGACACTTGTCCCGAGGTGGGAATCGAACCCGCAACCTCCTGCCTCATAGGCGGACCTTCGGCTGCTACACCACTGGTCGTCTATCGGTATATCGACCTAAATCAATTATTATTATCGGTTTAAATAACTATGTTCTTTAGCGTGTTTCTATTTTTATTATTTTTTGTTTCAAGAAAAAGACAGTCCCCCTAGCGGCGAGTTAAAGAATCACCATTTCTTCCTACAAATTCCCGTTTACTTGCTCGCAGTCGAACGCGTAAAGAACTCGCACTTTGCTCTCTGAGCTAAACTGAAGCGGTGAAATATGTAACCCAGTCAAACAACTTCTCTTGTGAATTGTGAAAAGGAAGCACGTTTAGGTTGAAACGAATTCAAGAGGCGGACCTTACGGGTTTGATTGTCAAACTAGGCCTAGATCTCAGTTCTCACGGGATCTCCATGGTACAAAGCTCTAATTGAATGAAATTCTATATTTTTTTTTCTTTGGTTCCTTGAATGTGAAAACAAGATGGAGAAAAAAAAAATACAATTAAAAAAATTATAAAATGCACTGTTTCGCATATAATTTGTTCGAGATCTCGGGAGCCCTGCGGTCTACTGAAATGACTTATGTTTTGATTAGTAGGTTATTTATTAGTTCACTAATTATTTGGTTCCTTGAACCAGTTTTTTCATAAGTTGTGTAGTACAAGAGTAAATAATCAAAAACTTGTTTTTGCGCTTACGCCGCCGTTCCAAAAACGTATGCTCTGTCCCGCTCCTATGAACGCGAAATCGTATGCCTATCCTTTTCAATAATAAATAATAATACATTAATTTCAGACAACATTAGAACAAGATCTTAATAAGTTATTCTACGGTCCATATCAATATATACCTTAAATCTAACATGCATAGAAATATAAAAACTTATTTTACCAAATAAAATTGTACACGTTATAAATTGCGGCGGCGACGTGTATGACGCAATCAGGGTGTCAGCTGACGTCGGTGCGCGGCGGAGTCCCCTTGCAGGCGGCCAGAGAACCGTCCGAACTTGACATCCTTCGGCAAAACTCTTCACTCAAGTAGTAGTCATAGTTACAAAAATGGCGCCCAATTGTGCCCTCTTAAACGAACCCGCAACCTGCGTCCCAGGCTGACCGTCACCCTCTACGCCACTAAGGTTTGGGTGAAGCATTTTCAGAGATGGATGTTTAAGTGCTGGTGAGTAAAATACCTGTGTCCCTTCAGCTGGATCAAGCCCAAAGCCTCGGCTCCCTTCAAGAATTCCTTCTCGAGCGCCTCATCCCCAGGGTTGCCGATCCTGAAGGGAATGTTCATCTTGCTGCGGACATTCGCAGCGACTGGTGCGTAGTAGAATCCTTTGGAAAGAAAGATCATTTATTCAAAACATTAATTAAGCTAATGGCCATATTCCTTTAAACAACCTATATTAACAACGAAAATTACTATCATGAGTATAAACAAATTAGAACTAGTATTTACAATTGAGACTGTTGAGCTAACTGCAGACTGTTGCAAACAATTTAGAGGTAGCTCAACTGATATCATTACCAGTCGGAATCATCATTATCATTTTTTTTAATTATAGCTATAACACACACAAAGTATAAAATACACATAAAGTATAAAATAGAAAAAAATTTAAGAATACGTATATTACTTACTTATTTGGTGCGGAAATAGATATGTGAAATAGATAGATATGTGTAACTACTAGTTGTAATTGTTTTATCCTGATATTGTAAATTTCTTTGATAATATGTCGCCCGCTGTGCCACTGAGGTTCGAGGAGGCATGTTCAGCAGTGGGCGTATGTTCATCATTAGTATACATGCGACATACCTTTGGACTGTTCAATAATGTTGTAGATGAGGGATGATTTCTTGGTGGCTAGTTGTTCCATCACGTCGAGGCCGCCTTTCCTCACGATCCATTGGAGGACTCTACCCATTATGTAGATGCTGGAATAAACGTGGGATTTTGAATAGGAAATTAGGAATCACCATTGGTTGTAAAGAATATTTCAGTTATACACTAGCCAAACTCGATGTGGAATGTTTGTAAACAAACGATGACACAAAAACTAAAACTCACATGCTTGGCGTCGAGTTTCAAATGTAATTGTAAGCAGTATTTATTGAAGGAAGGATCTCAAATCTTGTCGAAATACTTCCTTCAATAAATATTGCTGTTATATAAATTGCGTATAGACGCGGCAACAGAGTGAATTTTAGGTTATTTAACGCGCGTATGCGCGCGGCGGTATGTTTACAAATATTCTACATCGGGTTTGGCTAGTGTATAGGTAACTGTTCTCCTGGTATAGGTCTGCCAAACTCAAGATACAATTTTTGTAAATATGGTCCCATACTTATCCGATCTTTCTTATTGATTTTTTCACAGAATTAATACTAGGTACTTGTCGATTTGATGTCTTTCCTCTTAGTGCTGGAAATATATATGTTATACTAGCTTCTACCTGCGTCCTCGCACGCGTTTTTGGAATAAAAAGTAGCCTATTTGTTATTCCAGGTCTTTGTATCCAAAATTTCAACGTGATTCATTCAGTAGTTTAGGCGTTGTCTTCACAACGGCACAACCTTTCGCCTTTATAAATATAGAATAACTTGAAAATTTTTGAAAGAACATTTTTGTTGTTATCAACCTGCATTGTTGCACTGATAAGCAGATACCTATTTTAATTATCATTATCCGACATCAGTCAATTAAATAGCATATTTTGCAGCAAGCTTTATAAGTAAAGTGGTTGAAATAAAAACGTAAGTAAATAGCAGATCTTTATGTTTTTGTGGGAAGGTATAAATCCGTTCGTAGATGAAATCCTAATAAATTTTAGGCGAAAAAATATGTAAACCTGTGGTTTATATGAAATACTTTAAAATTTTAGGCGAAAACATACGCACACTACAAGACAAGAAGCAAGAACTGTCAAATTTGACAGTTCTTGCCATATATATAGAGCGATTTATTGGCGAGAATTGTCTTTCTGGTTTCTTTCTTTTGTTCTCCAGGGCTGAAAACAGTTGACGTTTTTATCATATTAATATAAAACTTACGCAAACATAGGAGGTGTGTTCTGAATGGAATCCGCTTTGTTATTCGCGGACCATTCCAAAAGTGATGGGCATATCGGCATGGCATAGTTCAGAAGATCTTCTCTCACAATCACTAAGGCTACTCCGGATGTACCAATGTTCTTCTGAGCTCCGGCGTAGATGACCCCAAACTGTAAAAGTTATTTTAATTAATTTTCCTGAAGCCAAAGTATTGCCTACAGAGTGCGAGACGACTCGCATCCGTGTCTGGTCTGTCTGTCGTAAAGTATTAAGTCTGATTGATTAGCACTCATGCGTATAAGTGCTAATGAGACTAAATACTCGCATGGTGCGTTTACTATCGTAGGTACGCACCTAAAAAACACGAAACAAAGTGATGCTAGAGCCGCGATTATGCACCGACTAAATACAGAGTGGTTGTTTGAGAAGGGCGGTTATGGCCAAGTTCGAACCACGAGAGTTAGAGAAAAGTCGTTAAAGGAGTCATGCCTTCAATTTATAAGAAAACAATAATTGCATACCTATTTCGTTTTTATTAATACTATTACTTTTGACGGAAATCGACCTGAACAATACATCCTGTATTAATACATATTAATACTGTATAAAATTATATACAGTGGTGGACACATAATTAGAGACACCCCCTAATTGATCACAATAAACATGATTTTGGCACAACCATTAGCCAAAGTAGGTATTAAATTTAATGTAATTGTTACTAAATCATACATGACGTTGTATTCTTAAAAATGGGGGACAAAAAAGTTGTGTTGCTTGGTATTTTAGACACTGCTCACTATCTGAATCTAATACAAACTTTTTTAACGTACCTGTAGCTGGCCAGCTAATTAAAGACAGTGAACGCTGTGTTCTGAATATAAAAAAAGAAAGAGAACTACATTCGGTTTTTCATTGTTTTGCCGCGTATTTGCATGAAACGTCGACATTAATTATAACATTTTATTTTTTGTATTCAAATTAATACGTTTTATACCAATCGATATGGGAAAAAACAAGAGTTGCGATTCGTCCACTAGAAAGATAATCTTGAACTTTCATAGCAAAGGTTGGTCATACAGAAATATCGCAAACTATTTGAGCTGTTCTAAGGACATGGTTATGAATGCTATAACGCATTTCAAGAAGTTCAATACGACCGAAAACTTACCCAGAAAACCGAGACCTAGAAAAACTACTCCGCGGGAAGACTCTAGGATGGTGTTGTTGGCAAAAAAGGAACCGTTCAAAGGATCAGAACTGATACGCTCGGAAATATATGGGGCAGGAGGATCGACGGGTGTGTCTGCAAGGACAATTAGACGGAGACTATGTGAGGCAAACTTGTACGGAAGAGTGTCTCGGAAGGTGCCACTTTTGAAAAAGCAAAATGTTAAGGCAAGGTCAGCGTTTGCTAAAAAATATGAACACTGGGCTGAACGATAGTGGAAAAATGTGCTTTTTTCGGATGAAACAAATATTAATATGATTAATTCTGACGGAAAACACTATGTTAGACGCCCCCCGAACAAAGAAATGGATCCGAAGTGCACCAAGAAAGTAGTGAAACATGGAGGGGGAAATATCATAGTGTAGGGCTGTTTTTCAGGACTTGGTGTCGGACCTGTCAGGAATATAGAAGGCAATATGGATAAATACCAGTACAAACATATTTTACAAGAAACCATGCTGCCCTATGCTGAGCAAAATTTACCGGTAATTTGTACTTTTCAACAGGATAATGATCCGACACACCGCAAAAGTAGTTAAAGATTTCTTAAGGAACCAGTTTGTGACAGTTTTGGATTGGCCCCCGTACATTCCGGATTTAAATCCAATCGAAAACTTGTTGTACCAGGTGAAAAAGACAGTGGCGGCAAGAGTAGGTACATCAAACGTCGATCAACTTTACACAGCTTTTACAGAAGCGTGGGAACAAATTCCGGTACATGTTTGTACAAAATTGATCGCTTCCATGGCTAAGAGATGTCGTGCTGTTATTGCTGCAAAAGGACATGCGACCAAGTATTGATACGCATCGAAATGCTCTATAAAAATGTGTTAGAAATCTTACGTACTAAGATAATTTCAATGATAACAAATTTTTTGTTTAATTTCTTGTTACGAAATGAAGTGTCTTTAATTATATGGCCAGATCTTACTAACCTTATCTTTTATTTACACTGCTTTAATTTAAGTTTTACCGAATAAAAGGCAAGTTTTGTTGTAAATATTTCGTTTTAACAATACACAATAACAACACAAATAAAAAATTATTTGTGTAGCAAGTTACAATGGCAGTCTGATAAAGTATATACAGGAGGAATAGCTTAGTTATTTCAATATGCTTCCAGTGTCTTTAATTATGTGACCACCACTGTATACCCTAAGTTACTGCATTCTTACCGACACCTACCTACTTTATTGTCTATATTTGATATTGTTTTGTGCTGTGTGTCTATGTTTGTGAACCAAATACACCGTCTACTTATATGAGCTAAATAGACAGCTTGCACATGGCACGGCGACCGTGCCGTGATCAATTGATCATGTGTCGCGCCGTACATTTCTACTTTACACGGCACGGCGGCGACCGTGCATGACCGTATGCATGTGAAAAGGGCCTAACGATTAAATAAGGTAGAAGATACATTTAAGAATTCAAGTTTTAAAATAAATGACATCATCAGTTTAACACATCACATCAATGCATTTGTTTTTAGCAATAAGCTTCTTATCTGGCTATGTTGCTATAGTCTATCAATAGTTTATACACGTGAAGTAAATGAGTGATATAAACTAAATGAACACATTTCAACAAACATTAGAGATAGTGAGCTGATAGCGTAACAGCTGTTTGGCAAATAGATACTTTGATACACTTCGAGGGCCTATGGGCTCTTTGTAAAAGAGCTTAGGTCGGTCGGGTAAAGCACTTCCACTATTGATTCCAGTGTTTGAAGTCATAGACATTGCTTTTTAAGCATTAACCTACATCGAAATAAAAAGGGTTACAATGTCTCTTACTCTCATAAACAAAGTCACTACGCACAAAGTAAGTTGCCAATACAGCAAAAAATATTGCTTGTGATCGCAATATTTTTCCTATGACCCGCGCAGACTGATATCTCTGCTATGAGAGCAACGTTTCATTACAAGGGTTTCAAGTTTTATTACTAGACGCGATGGGTTGGTGATTTACGCAAAACCGTAGGCTACACCTGGCCAGGTTAGCACAGGACCAAGGCGAATGGCATAAACATAGAGAGACCTATTCCCAGCAGTGAGTCGACAAGGGCTGATGATGATGAGGCGTCACAACTAAAAAGAGGTTTAGCTTGAGGCAGGCGCACAGAGATCACTGCTACCTCCGAGCTTGAGGTTCTAAGTTACCTACTTCTCTTACTAACCTTGGATACATCCACTTTCTTGGACATGATGTTTGACGACATGTCTGCTACTAGCGGCACTCCTTTCGTGTCCGGGATGAAGTCGAACTCAACACCTGCATAAATCATTAAAATAATATAATAATAATTGTGGAGAAAACCCCCAACATGGAAGCCATCCACTCGATGGACCAACACCATTGTAACGGTTCCAGGGATTCTCAACAGCCCACAAATTTTGTGGCATCGTATGGGGGAGATGGTACAGCAGTGAATGTGTGTGGATTGATATGATGATTGCTGGACAATCCACACAGCATTATCAATTTTAATAGGTATAAAGCCATGCCTTGGCAGATAAATCTGACTGGGTATGCGGTAATCCTACTGTAACTAAATTCTTAGCGGAATACCCCAAACCTCCGAAATCCAAGCGAAATTTACCGCTACCACTCTGGATAACGGATACCGCGCTACACAGTATTCTGAACAGGTCTTACAGCAGTAAGTTAGGTACCTTACTGCTTTTAAGTTAATTCACTAACTAAGCTTCCTTATTATTAATGTACTAGTATAAGATAAGAACAGTTATTCACACGAAGGCTGAGTTTTGACACCTTTGCTAGTTAGTTTCCGATTCAACAGAGAATCCTGATTTCTGATATAAGGCTTGTCCAGCATTGTCTTTTCAGAAAATACCATCTTACCTTGAGCAACCTATGCATGGTTGATGGTACCATAATCTATAGTTCTATCTAAAGGAGCTACTAACACATTCTTACCATGAATAGTCTCATTAGTGCAGATATACACATAGGAAGCATTGGGGTCTAGGTTCCACTCTGACTGGCGAGGAATGTCTTCATATTTAGCGGTGGGTGGTAGGACCATGTTGATCTTGCCATATTTTTTAGCTTCTTTAGCTGCTTTTGCTGACCAAGCACCTGTAAGTAAAAGTTATCCCTGTTTTGTGCAAAGAGATGGATCAGGTTCCTTTGCTTTATAAAAATAAAATAATAATAAAATATGAAAAGTTAATATTCAGTAAGAAGAATCAGTTAGTTAGAAGAATTGCTGAATAAAATTTTGGTAACCTACATATTCACAAATTAAAGTGCCCTCAATGAGACATAAAATAACTCCGGTCATATCCATTGTGCCAATTGAATCTAATAATATGATTAGTAATAACGCTGTTTATTTAGCATAGGGATTGTTGTCTAGGGTAGAATAGAGAAAAATTATGTCTTATCCTCATCGAATGCTTAAAATATTTGAAAACAATTTTAATAATGTATGTTAACAATGCGATGCAATGACATTTTTCTCTATTCTACCCTAGACAACAGTCCCCATGCTAGGCCTGCAGTTTTAGACGATGAGTTCTTTTAGGACCAAAAGTGCCTTGTTATCTTTACCCACTTATACCTATGTATAAAAATCCTTTCTGCAGATATCCGCCGGAGGCCGGCGGACATCTTTATGATCGAAGTTCTGAACCTCTCATTCTTGCAAGGATACTTTACAAGAATGAAGTGCCGATTGAAGATAGGTTTAGCGGCAGTGCGAATGTGCAAAAGAACGGTAAGTAATCGCAAAATCAAGTCACACTTTACCAGTCACTACGTAGTCAGCGGTCCCGGTTCTCGAGATCAGGTTTAGAGGAACAGCGGCGAATTCCCCGAGTCCACCCCCAGCTAAGAACAAAATTTTGTAGTTGGCGGGAACATCTCTGAAAAGATTTTATTTTTCTAATTTTGCGCGAAAAGCAATATTTTGAAAAAACTCACTTTATCAAAACAAAGAATGAAATGAATGAAAGACGAATGAAATTGTTAAGGGGATGGAGGAAAGGGATGCACGTAGGGATGGGTGTTATTGAACGAGTTAGCGAGTTGGTAGGTTGGGAAGTTGGGATGAAAAAACGACATTATGGTTTTAAGAATATAACTAAAAATTCTACTGTAAGTCATTATTCATTAATATTTTAGGAGTTAGGTATTTATAAAGAATACTAGTCCAAGTGTACCTACCTATTATGAATTGATATAGAGTAGAGAATACCTATAGTAGGTAGGTATAGTCAAATAGTCAAATAGTCAAATTTTTATTGCAAACATGTTGTACAAGGGATCTTATAAAATAACAAGAAGGTGGTTCCAAACATACTATTCAATATAACCAATCTTCCATCTTTACGTGCGCCTCATAAGTATTTATGAGAAAATTGTATTAACTAAATTATGTTCATAACTTTTACCTAAGTACCAACGTAGATTTCCAATCTCATAAATTAATAAAAATATGTACCTATATAGTAGGTAGGTAGTTAGGTAGGTACTTACAGTAATTGTCTTACTACATTTTGAACTTCTTTATTTAGGTTCATATAGCTTGGAGTTCTGTGACTGGTTTCCAATAAACTAATGCCGGTGCCCTCAAAATTCGTGAGCTCATTTCTTATTATTTCATAAACCTAGAAATTAAAGAAATTTACTACAATATTTATTATCAAACGCATGCAATTATTTGACCTCTACCACTTTTATAAAAGCATGACCTAAAACCAGTTACCAGAGCTAGAGGTGTTTAATATAAATACTTAAACAAAATATGGGTACGAAATTAGTTTACTCCAATCAAATCCTACTTTATACCTATGATATTTATACAAATATAAATAAACATACTTCTTCTGGTAATTTAGCCGGTCCGGCACCGAAATTGTACACTTTTGCCATTATTTTTACTAAAACTTTATAACACAAGCACTCGCTTTCGATTAACGAGTGTCACTAACTTGAGACGGGACGGGATGGTGTTTGTACTAGTAAAGCCAATTCAAAATGTGTGAACGAGACGATACGCTGCGCAGTGTCTAAGCCACTTGTTAATTAATAAATGTGGCTTTTTATTAACTTTACCTTACCCCTAAGACTTTTTATGATGATGATCAGATAAGTAGTACGAAGGTTATCGCCCCGAGTTAACATAAATGTTGTAGGTACATAAGTATGTAGTTGGTATCTATTTAGCCACGTGGTATTAAGTCGTGTGCATTTTTGCACTCAATTTACATATAATCAATCACATCACTATGTGGTAGGTAGGCAAGTACCTACGTCAATTATCGTATCTAGGACGAATAGGTAATAGATGGTCGTTCTCGTTTTATCTAATCTCTATTGTCACAGACCTTAGCACGTTGGTAAGTACCTATCATAATTATCGGACAGTGGGGTACCCATAGCCAGAGGAGGTACAGGTGCAGTTTCTTTTGCAACATCGGCTCTTTTTTAGAGAAAACCATTTTGCCACCAACATTTTTTGGTCGAGCGTGAGTAGCGCATAAAAACAAGTCATGTTGGAAAAATATAATACTAATCGACTCCGTTTCATGGTACGAATGTGTGTTTATTTAATTCTATCGAACGAAAAAATAACGCAAGTATAACAAATTATTACTTGACACAATTAATTAAAAAAAAATGAAATTAATTGTGTCAAGTAATAATTTGTTTAGAATAAGTATACATTGAACAATACAGCACAATTTACTTTGTGGCATTACAACCACAAACGAAAAAGATATAGCCATATCTTCATATATTCAGGGCTATTCAAAAGGGAAATTTTGTGTGATTTCAAAAAGAAACATTATAAATCATATCTCAGCGACCGTGATACATAGAACATTGATTCTACCGGGAAAATGTATGTGGTAAAACTATTGAACACTTATTTCAGGATTTTACAAACTTTTCTAAAAATGGTTACCCCATTTTCGGGGGTAACCATTTTTAACCCCATCGGGTTATTCAATTTTGTGATTCGTAATAAATTATAAAGTAAATAATGATATACGTATTTTTTATTTATACAAAACAACCCTTATGGGTCAATTAAATACCACGCGGTCGAAATCGCGGGGCGCAGCTAGCTACAGCAGCTAACAACACTAGCTAGTCCCGCTAGACCCATCCGCGAACGCGGGAACGCGGTACTCCGGGTACCGGGTGCGTCCGGTGCGGAAGCTGGTAGTTTTGCTGGACCGGGTTAGCAGCTAGGTATAATACTTATTTTAATGTAATAAATAAAGATCTCATTGTTATTGTAGAAAAAGATCTCATTCTAAGTAGATTTTGTAATTTTTATGTTGTATACTATTTTAGTCATAAGCATTTTTTAAATATTCCTTTACCTTTTGTAGATACTTTTCCTTATACTTTTCCTTTTATTTTTGTAGATATTTTGTCAGTCCAGTTAAAAAAAAAATGTTATTTGTTGTTTTGTTACTCTGTTATTGACGTTATTGTGCACGCTGAGACTTCCTTAATTATAGAGACACATAGATATTCATTTTTTTATATTCTTATTATTCTTTGTAAGTTTCAAGCTAATTGGGCACTGGTTAAAGAGTTACAAAAATAATAAGATTAAATATGGGTAAGTAATTGTAATTATTTTCTTTTATTATTTAATTCAACAATGTCCATAAAGTAAAGTTCAATAAATTTGCCGTGGCAATACATTATAAATTAAAATAAAATTGCTCATACAATTTTTGCCGCTTATTTTACCATTTTTTTTGTTTTGTTATTTATTAACGTTGTGGAAATCAATGCAACCGAGATATAAGGTAGATAAAATCAAAATCTAAAGGCACCTACCGATGATATAAACCTACATAGCTTCCTAACCTTTCATTTCCGAAATCTACCAATAATAATTAGGTACCTTTCATGATAACTACATTATTATCCTAAGTATGGATGTTATTGTTAATAAGTATTGATGCTTATAGCCAAAGCAGCCAAAAACTCCAGTGTTTTATACGTTTCCAGCATTTACAGAGCGGGTGAACACCAACTGGTAAAACCCTTGTAAGCCAGCTTCGCATCTATTAACAAGTACATATCGCTACAAAAAGTAATCTGCTAACGATGAAACCACTAATAACGGGTATTTATTACAGATACCTACCGAATCCCGTTACCAAAAATATATTTCCCTGCTCTATTCCAATGCACTTTGTTGGACTTTTGCTATTTCTTTTAGTAGGTTCACTCTCTTCTCACAACTAATTATGAGTATCTCGTTATCAAAATTTCCATTTACTTCACGAAACTATCTAATAGGCAACGATAACCGTTAAAAAAAATAGTTATAAATCGTTAACAACTAAACTAGGACGTTGATAATTTCACGACAGATGTAGCTACACGCGTGTATGTTGACGTTATGATAACGTTATAAACCGCTAAGAAACGAGTTTATTTCGAGCATGGCATTGTAAAAAATCCCCCATCTATGCTCCGTATCCAGGGAAAACAATAAACCTTGTCTACTAGTAATGTCTTTGGTATACGTGATCATTTCGTTGAATTCAAGAATGAACTTTTCACTCAACAATAACCACATATCCGTCTTTAATGCTACACGAATCAACAACGAATGAAATGTGACAAGACAACTCTCAATTCGCGACGCGTAGGTATTCACTCAGATTCACTCACTGTCGCGATCGTTATGTATGACTTATAAATAATTAAGTAGATAAGTTATTGACTGACACTGGCAGAGTCGTAGCGAAAAGCAAGCGGCGCCAAAAATAAAGAAGTTAACGTTATTGACTTTGTTGCGTCGTCGTTGCGTTGAGCGTTGCCTGATGTACGATTTAAATCGTATTCATAAGATTTATCGCCCATTTTACTAATGTACGATCGAATCACCGAAATTGTACAACATTTGTACGATTTTTTAAAGATTTTGAATAAAATTACTGATTCTGCGCATACGAAATGGTTTTCAAACGGTGATCCTGGAAAAGTCAGCTGTCAATGTCTTGTTATTGTTATTCTCTGTCAATTTCATTCACGTCAAGTCGGTCATGCATGATGTCAAATGAATTAATCAAACCTTAGAGGAACTTTATCAAGCCGAAAAGCCGCCACACAAATGTTATTTGCCTATCACTACTCACTGAGTACTCCCATCACTAGCGGGGATTACCCTTTTACTATCGAGGAAGTTCATTCAATTCAACGGTTCTATTATTTTATTAACCAACCGATTTCTAAATCCTGTGCTAGTTTGAAGACAGTGATATTTTACGGTCTTTGCAATTTAGAAAGTTTGCTTGTTTGTATATCTAGGTACTTTTAATTAACCATTCACTGGTTGAAGTTGATTCAAGCCAAGAAAAAGTGTGAGTGTGCATAATTAAATACAGTTTTCCATCTACAAAATGGATGAAGACGAATCATCATTTGAAGTTTGTCCCAGTACACCTATGAAGACGTTAGCTGGGCGACCAGCAACTAAAACGCTCAATTTGATGATCAGTAAAAATTTTTATAAGATTCAGCTAATTTTATTAATAAACGCTCTTACCTAAATTTAAGTACGATTTTTTTATACTTCTCCATAAGAAATACGATTTTTTTTCCATGCCAGCGTACGATCGCTCATCAAAAACACCTGGCAACACCATTTTTTTCTACTGTCGTCATGTCGACCCGGTTGAATGAAAGTGTGGCGAAATTGCGAGAACCCAGTCGCAGAAGCCATCTGACAAGAAGAAGAAGAATGAAAGTCTATATGAAACCGTAAGACTGAGTAGTTGAGAACAAAACTGAGAAGTTGAAACAAAATTCTAAAACACTATCGTTTTTAATAATTAGGTAATAAGCAGTACTTACCTCCTTGCCCAAGGAACATAAATACTCCTTGGCTTATAGACCAACACGTAAAAATGGTAATAAAGCATTATACCTACATTGTTTTTGCTAAAATTAAAAACGTGGTTCTTGATAAATTATTTTGTGGTTTTATAGCAGAGCTCAAGTGGATGTGGTTCAAAGTGTAACCCGTGCTTCAACTGGGATGTGAGGCAATACACTACATCTCCATCTAAAATGAGATTTGCCATCCTTGTGCTGAACCGGCCAGTAACACAGGATCTGAAGTTCATCAAGAGCGTTTGGAATAATGGTGAGTATCAACACCCCGTTCTGATTGCCAGTATAATGTAGTCACAGCAACTCTGTTACCGGACGGTCGCGGCGTATATGAATCAACCCCTCCAATTAGCCCCGTGGATGTCGTAAGAGGCGACTAAGGAAGCCTGCCAGAGGACGGGTAGCAGCATCTTTCTGACACTTCACACACTTGACCACAAAATGCATTGTGTATGCTATATATTTTCTAAATAAATAATTAAACACCTCTACTGCGATCACCAAACACTTAAAAAAATATAGAATTCTTCCTCTGTTATGTCTCCACATTAAACAAGCATTAGCTCTCATTAAACAGCATCTAAAACTTCAATAAAAATGCTGATCTTAGATCTAGAAGAATAAAGCCCGTAATAAGAAAGCTTGCTCAATCATCGATCCATGCTTATGTGACATTAATGCCATAGAAAAGTGTTACTCAAGCATGGATTGATGACTGAGCATGCTATCATAATACGGACCTAAGAGAAATTACCAACAACAGATTGCATACACCACAGTACAAATTAACAAT
The DNA here is from genome assembly GCA_963662085.1 of Eupithecia inturbata. Taxonomy (NCBI): domain Eukaryota; kingdom Metazoa; phylum Arthropoda; class Insecta; order Lepidoptera; family Geometridae; genus Eupithecia; species Eupithecia inturbata. The sequence goes on from OY759184.1 coordinate 12,797,066, forward strand.
GACATAGAAATAATCCTACTTTAAGACAATAAAAATATTTAATAATCTACCAGAGCATCTAAAGAAACTTAGTTAATAAACAGCTAAAAAAATGGGTCTTAGTAAATGCTTTATTCCAAGAATAAATATTTTTATTATAGTGACCTAGTCCTTCGAATATATTCAATGGTTTATAATTATTTTGAAATTAGTTATTAAATTATTCAATTAATATTTGCATGCCAATGTTAGGTACAATATAAATGGTCATATATTAATTATGAGACCTAGATTGTATCATACATTATATTCTTGCAAATAATCATCTTTAATCTATATCCAATCTGCATGCAGAGTGTGGTGAGTATGGTAAAGCCCCCCTGTTTCTCTCTCATTCAGTAGTGAACATAATATAAGTGCTGATTGTTATAGCCACAAAGTACTTATGAGACATTCTGCCTAGGAGTATATTGTGCATGAACACTGCTTAACTAAGGCCTGATTTGAAGTCAGCCTCCTTTAAAATACCTACCGTTATGTGCTACCATTAATATAATTCGTTTTTGTATCATTTTCAGCCACAGTAAGGGTAACTGTAGACGGTGGAACAAATCGATGGGATACATACTTAAGTACTCTTTCGGAAGAAGTTCAGAAATCTATGAAGAATCCGGATCTGATTACAGGAGACTTTGACTCAATCCGAAATGAGATAAAGGAGAAATACAAAAAGAAAGGTTGTAAGGTGATTCTACTAACTATAATAACCACAAGCTGAATAATATCCTGATGGTTTTAATGAATTAGAGGCACATTTAAAACCTTAATAATATATCTCCTAACTTTCTCTCATAACATAAGCAATGAAATAACACAACTCTAGAAATGGATCTTTATTACCTCAAAGTCCTTTGGCTGCCTTTTGAGTGAAAAAAATATACTTAGACCCCACACTTGCAGTCAAACGTCTCTAAAAAAAGTTCTGTTTGCACTGATTTATTTTTTAAAGATCTTATCCTAAAAATAAGATTACATTCTTTTTATGAAATAATTTTTTATTACTAGGGAGGGATATCATTCCATTCTTTGGTTAGCGTCGCTTTTTGAAATTTTATAGTTTTTATAAGAAGAACTGCCAAACTCGACTGTTATATTTATTGAGTGATATAATGGCGAGAATTGCCTTCCTGATCTCGAAGCTGGCGCAGGATTTCTAGCTCGAATTTTTATTTTGAGCTCATCCCATAAATTTAATTAATTCTATTAAACTGTTTTTATATACCTATAAAATTAATTCTATTGAGCATTAGCCCAATACAATTAAAACACGGACTACATGCTGGCCACTCCTTACATTAAATTTCGACCCCTGCAGGTATCGCCGAACAGAAGCCGCGGTGTGTGGGTTGGGTGGGCATTGTTCTGCATTAACAAAAAGTTTTCACTGATATAGCCGACATGACATTTATGGAAATCAAACCCTCCCGCTGTGCCTCCATTATAGACGAAAACCAGCTCCATTGCCACCATTGTCCATTGAAATGCCCGCCCACACCATCCAGGAACTTACTACGAATGCCACATTCTTTTATGCAGCATTGGGAAAATCGCTCTCCAGGTCTTCTGTACACATGAAGACACGTCCTCTTCTATCGCTGCCATGCAGACACACTCTGCTTTCGTCCCAGAAGATAACAGAGCTCCACTGTTCAGAGTCCATTTGACGTGTTCTCTTACAAATTGGAGTCGGGCTGCTCGGTGGGCTGGGGTTAATTTAGGGCCAGTAGCAGGTATTTATGGTGCCATGTAAGCCGCCTTAAGTCGTCTTTTGACTGTCCAGCCACTATCAGCCACCCCTCGCGTTTATCTGAGCTCCTGTTGTATTTGAGCCCCAGTGAGAGCTCGATTTCTCGGTCATCCCTCTCTGATGTGCATCGTTTTTTGACGAAATTTTTCGTTTTCGATCAAAGCTACCGGTCTCCTGGTATCGACGGTAATCTCAAAATACAGCTAATTGGCTCATGTTCATCGCACAAGCCACTTCTCGCTGACTCTGGCCTGCTTCTTCACTTGTTGTGCCCATTTGCAGGTAATATTCTTGGTTGTTTATAGGGGTGATGTGTACCGGTTGACATTTGGTGACTAACTTATAAGGGTAGTTCAGGTAAATTTTTTTTTTATAGGACCTATCATCCCGTAATTAGTGTTATTCAAACAAGTGCAAAAACAGTGGTTACAATAACAATATATAATGGGGGTCCAATAAATGATAAAGATAAGCTTGTTTATTTTGAACCTAAAACATGAAATATTAAGTTTAAAAAAAAATCATAGAGCTGAGTTTTTTTCGGAAACGTTTGATCGCATGCGTATGGTCTGAGTCGATTTTTTTGCTCATGAGTGTATTTGAAAAATGTGATCAGGAAACAAAGTTAAATTAATATTATTTTTTTCAGTTTATACACACTCCAGATCAGAATTTCACAGACTTCACAAAGGCTTTGATTGAACTCCACAAACATTGTCAGCAAAATAATCTTGAGGTTTGTTCAAATATATATTTTTTTACATAAGTATGTAGTGGGTATCATTACTGGCAAAACTTGCTGAGTTACTTAAAATGTATCTTAAGTTCTACATATCTCTGTGTTATTATTATTAAGTACCTACCCAACATTATAAATGCGATAGTTAGGATTGATGTACCTATGTTTGTTACTTCTTCATGCCAAAACTACTAAACGGATTATGCTGAAATTTTGCGTAGATGTAGTCTAGACCTGGGATAACACAGGTTACTTTTTATCCCATAAACCAGTTCCCATGGGATAGAAATAACCTTTGAACACTTCCATAGAAACATCGCGTGCGAAGCCGTGGTATGAAACTAGTCTAAAATTAACTATTTAATTTAATTTTACAGCTGGATAATGTCATAGCCCTATCACAAAGCTCTGGCCGTTTAGACCAAATACTAGGCAATATACAAACTCTTTTCCTAGTCAAACACAAGCATATCGTCAATTCTAAATTTAACCTCTTCATGATAAGCGACGATGCAATATCATGGCTGCTAGCCCCTGGACACCACATTATAGAGGTGCCAAAAGAAACAAGCTCACTAAAGAATAGTTGGTGTTCTATGGTTCCTATTGGAGAGACTTGTGACAGAGTCACTACTCTTGGATTAAAATGGAATTTAGGTTTGTATCTGTTCTAACATTTTTGTTATCATAGTGTGTAAGCCCTCACACTCAGGGAAACTGTGTCTGTTCTGTTTGCAGGGTTAATAAATCATTACCTACTTTTTTTTATGGCATAAATATCCGAAAAATTTGATTTAAATGACAACTCTTTATAGACAAAGAAAATTACAATTCAATAATAAAAACAAATTAGAACTAGTATTTACAATTGAAACAATTAAGCTAACAGCAGACTGTTGCAAACAATCTACAGGTAGCTCAACAGATCCATATCAATACCAGTCGGAAGCGTCCCCAAGACGCTGGCTGCATGGCCCCGCTGTATGGCAATGCTGATGCGCTGCGCCAGATACCCACCTGGATTAAATGTGATTTATTTGAATTAAATCAGTTAATTTTTTATTTTCATCATAATCGTTTTGATCTATCCAGTTTCAAATTTTTATATAGGTAGGTTCAAAGGTCTAATTTTATTACATGAAGTACATTCTAGCTGAAAGAGAAGACACCAAGATCGAAACATTATCATTTTCTGTCTTACTTGTCGATCAATCTTTTTTCCCGATATCTCGCTATCGTAACTACCAAAATTCTTAAATATCATTATCAATTTCAGAGTATTCCCTGAATCCTCAATCAGGCAGCAGACATTGCATGTGTGCACCAAAGCTTAATTTTGGGCACTCTCTGTACATTTTTGACAGCTTTCTGTTCTCATTGCAGTGAAAATTAACAAAATTGCAACAACAATACAATCACGTGATATAAATAATCGCAACCCTGTCTGTTTGTTTAACTAAATTAACTAGGATAACTTTTATGTGGACAGTCTTAAGGTCTAAGTTTTATTTGAAGACCTTACCAAAAGTATCATGTAAAGAAATCCCTATCTAATTTATGAGTTAAGGTATTTGTACTATACGAAAAGCTGCATCTATAATCTTAGCAAATTATTTTTGTTTTTCAGAGAACAGCCAGCTGAAGTTCGGAAATATAGTCAGCACTTCTAATACTTTTGATGGATTGGGAAAAGTAATCATAAAATGTAGCCATACTTTACTATGGTCTATGAAATTTATATGCATAACAGACCCACCAAACCTCGAAAACGGAGCTACACCGAATACAACTGCCTAAATATTGCAATTTTAAAACAAAAGTACCAAAAATATTTTTAGAAGAAAGATCCATCTTTCTTTTTAGAGTTACGAGGTGCATTCAATAAGTACCTAGCCTCATCGCCAGAGGGCGCTGTAGTTTCAAAAGAGTTTTACCACAGTGTAGCACATTCTTTTTTAATTCTTTTTTCGAATTTTCATTCCAATCCCTTCTTTTGTTTTAATTTGACAACTTATGGAAGCGAACGTGTCGATCGGTTTTACAAAAATGGAAAAAGAGCAATATCGTTCGGTGATTCGATTCCTATTTTTGGAAGGGAAAACGCGCATCGAAATCAAAGAGCGCTTGGATGCTGTGTACGGTGACTCTTCTCCATCGATGGCCACCGTCAAGAATTGGTTCAACGAGTTTGCACGTGGCCGTACGTCGATTTTTGATGAACCACGTCCAGGTGCACCGAAAACAGCTGCTACGGAGGAAAACATTAAAAAAATCCATGATCTCGTATTGGCAGATCGCCGATTGAAGGTTCGGGAGCTAGCTGAGACTGTAGGCATTTCAGAAGAAACAGTGCATCATATTCTTCACGAGGAACTCGCATGAGAAAGCTGTCGGCGCGATGGGTGCCGCGTTTACTCACACCGGAAAACAAGCGCAACCGTGAGACCACATCGGAGACGTGTTTGGCGCTGTTTAAGCGGAATCCAGCTGAGTTTTTGCGTCGTTTTGTGACCGTCGATGAAAACTGGATCCACTGGTACACACCAGAGACCAAGGAGCAATCAAAACAATGGATCCAGACCGGGGAACGTGCTCCAAAGAAGGCGAAAACTGTAAAATCGGCCGGAAAAGTTATGGCATCCGTATTCTGGGATTCACAAGGTGTGATCTACATCGATTACCTCGAGAAGGGTAAAACAATTAAAAGGCTTTACTATGCCGATTTATTGGGCCGATTCGACGCCGAATTAAAGAAAAAACGACCCCATCTGGCGAAGAAAAAAGTGCTGTTTCACCACGACAACGCACCGGTTCACACGTCTGCCGTTGCCATGGCCAAATTGGTCGAATTACGGTACGAATTGCTGCCCCATCCACCGTATTCTCCAGATTTGGCCCCTTGTGACTTCTTTCTGTTTCCTAATCTGAAAAAATCACTCGCCGGGAATAGATATGGATCAAATGAGGAGGTCATCGCCGCCTCGGAGGCCTATTTTGCAGAGTTTGACAAAAACTATTTTTCGGACGGTTTAAAAAAGTTGGAGCATCGCTGGACTAAGTGTATCGAACTAAAAGGAGACTATGTTGAAAAATAAATTGCCACTTTTCCAAAATTTTCGTGTACTTTTTGTAGGCTAAGTATTTATTGAATGACCCTCGTATTATGTGAAGTAGGTACCTACATATTAAGTGTAATATAGTTTTTTTTTTTGTCGCCAATGGCCTTAACTAACAGAAAATTACAATCAAATAATAAAAACAAATTAGAACTAGTATTTAGTAGACATTAAATTTACTCTAGGAGAATGGAACTATGTATGTACAGAACTTGCTTTACTAGTAATGGTGAACGCGCACCTGACCGCGCCGCAGTCATCGCATTTTATAAATCTATATGAAATAGTATGCAACATCGCGCACCTATCCGCGCGGAACGATCAGCACTTTAGTAAAATCCTGCATATTATACGAATTCCATTATAATTATAAATTCGGGGCGTGCGGTGAGTGCGGTGCGGATGACGTCATTCGTATTCATCATTCTCGCCTCGCGAGTTCCATAGAACTCATCAGACAGAATTACTGTTAAAATTATGATTGCGATTCGGCGCGTACGATGCGGACAAGTGCGCGAGGCCACGAGGAAATTTTGATGACTGCGACGAGTGTGGCGCGGACAGGTGTGCGTTCACCATAAGAAGGTACTACCTATATGTAGGTATTCTTTTGTTAGTATATGATACATACCTTTCTTGTTTCTATGTAATCTGAAATGGTGTTCATCGAAAGATAAATCGGGCAATTCGATTAACTTTGATGTGTATTGTATAATATAAAAAACTTTTGTCGTGGACGGTAAATAAAAGGTTATTGCTTCATCATCTTTTTGAGGAACAGAAGGGCTAGTGATTGATTGTTAATCTTTAACTTTATCTGGTCATAAAAACCGGTTTTGCGAAATTGGTAACTATTTATGTTTTTCATTTTTAATTAGCGGCCGTTCATTATTCACGTGAGGCTCGAAAAGGAATATAATTCAGTATAATTCATTGTGCCCGCGCCCCGGCGCACAGTGGATCGAAAAAGCCCTTCCTATAGACATAGAACTTTTTTTTCTAAACATGATTTTTCTTATTGGAAACCAAGACAGAATCTTATTAGAAGCCCAAACTATATCATATTTTATGAACCTAGGTGATAATGACGCAGAAAAGATTTTTTGAACTTTAATTTGTATGGAGAAAAACATGAAAATCGATATTTTTCGGCTCTCGTGCGAGTGCCCGTTATTTCCTCCGGCATAAATAATGTTCCTATTTTTTACTATCTTTTGACATATAGCACATATGGGGCACTCGATGGACTTCAGGTGAAAAAAAATTAAATATATTTTTAAATTTTCATTTTGCATTTTATTCATTATACAAGGTACATTACGACCTAAAAATAATATTTCAACTCACCTAATTATTGTTACAGTTTTAATGCAATATTTCACCAGCCATACTTTATAATTTTACCTGATAATTCCATATTATATGGTGGTTTTATGATATTTAGCCGTTAAAGACGATACCTATTGTATATTTTTTTGTTAAATTTACAAGGGGCCATTAAGTTAGGTACTCGACCTTATCATTGTTACAAAATTTACTGCAGAGGTTTACCTACTTATCTTAAACTACCTGCTAACCCGTCACTTATGATTGTATTATTATTCTAAGAATTCCTTAAGCCCCTTTGCTTTGTTATTAAAAATGGATGTTATTTTAGTAGGTACTTACCTAATTAACAATTTGTCATTGTCTAGTTTTTTCTAGTAGTCGTTAGCCGGTATGAAGTAAGTATAAATATGGAGGGTTCTGAATATTTTTTTAGTTATATTAAAACATACTACGTAAAACATCTGTGAAATTTCGAGTTAAAAATGGAAAAGCATAGTGTGGTGACCAATCTGGATCTATTTGTGATTCTAAAACAGTCTGGCAAGCTTGGAAACTATTTAAAACTGTTAGAAAGTGTTAAATTTCAGTTGAATTTGAGTTTATCTGAAGAAGATACAGACACTCTCCAAGAATTCTGTCGAAGGTTTAGTCAGTCTGTGATAAAAAGAAGAAATCTGCAAAATGTAACACAGAAACTTTCAAAAAACACTATACAGATTGGTTGGAGCAGAATATCGAGTGGCCAACTTGTGTACGTGAAAATATACGACCACAACAGCTAAATACTGCAATTCAAGAAACAAGTGAAGCTGGCGAATTGTTTTTACCCTCTCCGAGTACATCAACTGTTGGAACATCAACGAAAACGGCTCCCAGTCCGCGCAAACCTTTCACAGAACTTGGAACAAAACAAAAGGTACGAAGGATTGAAAATTATAATTATAAAGGCCGAGAAAGTTCAGAATTGGCCTTTGCTTTAATTGCTAATATGAAAAATGAGGGTAAAGATATTTTGGCAGCAGCCATAGATCATATTCTAAAGAATCCAAAAGAGGCGGAAAAAATCGTGGAACAAGCAAATGAAAAAAATAGATGTGTTTTCACCCCTACCAAAGCGCTCGGCTTATTACAGTCACTTAAACTATCAAAGTGGCAGTATATAACGTTGAGAGAATCTGCCATTCAAGAAGGCATTACAAATTTGTATCCATCATATTACAAAGTGCAGCAAGCCAAGATGGATTGCTTTCCTCCGAAAGACGCAATCACTGTTACAGATACAATGGCCAAAGTAGCTCTTCAAGCACTATTTGACATAACTGTTAAAAGAATAATAAAAAGTTTACCTGACGAGATTACAAACCAATCAATGATATTAATATCGAAATGGGGATTTGATGGTGCCTCAAGTCAGAGCACATTAATTCATTGATCCAGAAGACACAGATTCTGACACAGATGCTGATATGGATGTGTCTTTTAATATGTTCTAATTGTTTTACAGAAACGTTGTAACTTATATATAGGTACATAATACGTGTTTTTTAAATAATTATTGTGTATGATAACTTGTAATATAGAAAAATTTGCCTTGTGTCTAAAAAAATAGTAATATTTATTTCGTGTGAATTGTTTAATCGCCTTTGTAGTTTGTAATTATTATTCTTTTCTTTTTAAAAATAATGACTGTATTTGATAATTATGCTTTTACTTTAACTAAATATAAAAATTTTATATATTTTCATTATTATGATAGGTGAAATATTACATTAAAATTGTAACAATAATTAGGTGAGTTGAAATATTATTTATAGGTCGTAATGTACCTTGTATAATGAATAAAATGCAAAAAGAAAATTTAAAAATATATTTTATTTTTTTTCACCTGAAGTCCATCGAGTGCCCCATATGTGCTATATGTCAAAAGATAGTAAAAAATAGGAACATTATTTATGCCGGAGGAAATAACGGGCACTCGCACGAGAGCCGAAAAATATCGATTTTCATGTTTTTCTCCATACAAATTAAAGTTCAAAAAATCTTTTCTGCGTCATTATCACCTAGGTTCATAAAATATGATATAGTTTGGGCTTCTAATATGATTCTGTCTTGGTTTCCAATAAGAAAAAGCATGTTTAGAAAAAAAAAGTTCTATGTCTATAGGAAGGGCTTTTTCGATCCACTGTGCGGCGGCGCGCCGCGCCGGGGCGAAAAACATAGGCGCGGCGCGGCGGTCTGCCCTCAGTAGAGTAGGTATACGTGAATTGTCTTTTATTTAATTCATGAAAAAATATTTAGCAGTAATTTAAAAAATAGACTTAATATTGTAGTTCAAGCAAATGTTGATAATTGTTTTTGTATAAATAATAAGTCAAAGATATTGGGGTTTGTTTCTAAGCCTTTTCGGTCGTTAATCGAGTTTGGTTCAGTTTTTCTTTCTTTACATAAAGGCATGTAACGAAAATGTATTCTGTTATTATTCAAGTACATAAACGATATTCGTAACAAGAAAAATTTTTTGGTGGTCTTTATTCAATAGAATCTACAAATTAGAGCTCCCAATGGAGAGTTTTTGCCGAAACATGTGTCGGGAGAATGATTATAACTAATAAAAAAGAAGTTTTCTAAAATTTGTTTTAATATTATTGTATTATGTAGAGAAAACGAACTATTTATTTATTTATTAAATAGGACATCCAACATGAGATCACACAACGATAGTTAGTAGCAAGTAACATGGTTCTTAAATCTATTTGTCTCTTTATTAAAGAAAGTCTCAGCACGCACATTAACAGAATAACAACAAATAACAATATTTTTTTTAACTGGACTGACAAAGTAGCTACAAAATAAAAGAAATATGAGTGATTATTATTTCAAGCCACAAACAAAAATCCTACAATCTGGACGAGATGAAACCTTGCAATTTCTCGTTTTTTTGTAACAGCCCTCTTAACTTATTACTGTAGAAATCTCTACATTGGTTACCTATGTTTGTTTGACGTTCAATAGTAATGAATTATTATACGTCACTTTGTTCCAAAAATTTTATGAGTTATTAGAGGTAGGTAATAAATGGTAGCAAGCGAGGTACCTTTAATAACCAAGGTACTATCAATGTACCTCTATCTACCACCCAACCTTGGATTCTCACATTTTTCAAGTAAGAAATTGATCTTACTCTTGGAACCTACAGATATGGAGTTAATTTATAACGACCGCTGTGGCGCAGCGGGTGGATGTTCGCCTGCGACGCAGGATGTTGCGGGTTCGATTCCCGCCTCGGGACAAATGCTTGTTCGATCTGCAGATACTTGTTCCGGGTATTTCGTGTATAATAAAAAATATTTATGTATACATAGTACCCCTGCTTAACATGGGACTTGATGCTGTGTGAATTGTCCAGCATTACCTTGTTATTTTATTTTTATAATCGAACTTTACCACTTGGTTAGGTGGTTTCCGGTTTTGTCCTATTCTAAATCTATGGTTTCGGTTCTATTTTTATTTTAATAATTAAACAAAATAAGAAATAAATTCTATAGTAATGTCAAAGTCAAAACACAGCTGACTCACTGTCAGATAGAATCTTCAGCTGTTTTTTGTTTTGTTTGACGGTGCTATGCCGTGTTTTTGTTTCGCGTTCGTTGTGGAAGAAAAATAGAATAGAAAATATTAGTTTCTTCGTCAAACATTTACATAAGCTGACGCTCTATGTCTCTGAGGATTTTACTACGAACTCGTAAGTAGATCTATGAGCCAACGTGGCCTAAATGAATATTCAGTCCATTGTATAAAATAACTGCAGAATGCTTCAGTCTTAGTTTAGTTTTCGCTGTAGTTTTCAAAATAATTCCTACGAACAAATTATTTTCAGCCCCTTCCGCCCTCAAAAGAAAGATGTCTTTATCAGCCGGCGTAGTGGAAAGCGTAATTAAAAGTAAATTGATCAATGAACTGGCCGCAAAACACCTGGAAGTAATCAACGAATCGTACATGCACAATGTTCCTAAAGGAGCCGAAACACACTTCAAAGTTGTGGTTGTCTCGGACAAGTTTGATGGGTTACCTTTGATAAAGGTGCATATTCTTTTTTTCTGATAGTACCTATAGTAGGAGTCGAACGACGACGTTGCAAGTGTCTCAGGGTGAACGTAGATAAGTCTAGCCCAAAACTGTGAGAAGTGGCATAAAAATTTGCCAGGCCTACGTTTACCTAGCTGTGCATGAAATCAGGCTGTAAATCAAGCATCTTCAACCTTTTTTTGTGCAAGGGCCAATAATACATTTTTCATCACCCGAAGGGCTGCAACCTGCAATACACTATTTAATTTTACTATCTACACTAAAAAAAGAATATAAAACAAGCAAGTTTAAAATTTTCAACAGGTTTTATGGGTTTACTTATTATTAAAAATTATTTATTTATTAAAAAATTTACGAAATAAGTACAGGAACTTGAATCAATGCGATGTTTGACACTGTTTATTTTTGACGAGTGTATCGACGTCAGGCTTTATTTTTGAAGTTGCAACCCGTAGACTACTCGTACCTTCCAGATGTGCGTCTGTAATTTTTGTCCTTGTTTTAGACTTGACATTTTTCATGTGAGAAAACATTTGCTCGCACACATATGTGCTCCCAAACATTGATATAATTTTTTGGGCATGTTTGCATATCTCTGGAAATGAATTTTTATCAACGCATTTTGAATAAAAATCCAGAAGCGGGTCTTCTGGATTTTTATTCAAAATATGTTGAATGTACCGACTGGATCCGCGAATAGCGAAATATTTAGCCGCGAATACAGGAAAAGAGTCACAATTTTTTTACCCGCTAATAGAGAAAAAGCGAAAAAGGGAACCGTGAATAAGAAATTACTGTAAATAAAATATTATAATTTGCTATGGCCTCCGAGGGCCGCAAGAAAAGACCCGGCGGGCCGCGGCTTGAAGACATTTGCTGTAAATGATGATGAGGGTTTTGAATTACTTTTATAGATCTTAACTTATCCCACAAGGCACTTGTCTATCTGATCCTGCAGGAGGAGTGGCGGCACGCCACTGCAGGTCGCACCGCCAAGGGTGGGCAGTGAATGTGTTAACCTTCATCACTACCCAAACTTTAGGTAGTGGATAAAGGCTTTAGAATAGAATAGAATCCTATAGATAGTCTCAATTCACAACCTTCAAGTACAGAAGCAATATTTAACTTAAATTCTGTTTTTCAGAGGCATCGCTTAGTAAATGACGTTTTGAAAGAGGAACTGCAGTCTGGCGTCCATGCTCTGTCCATAATTGCCAAGACTCCTGCCCAATGGGATGCCAGTGATAAAGTGGTGGAAAGTAGCCCTACGTGTCGAGGTGGTTTTGGAAAGTAATGTAAGCAGACCAATATTAGTGCTATATAAACAGAAATATGAGATATTTTTAGTTAGATAAAGAGCTACGGGCTCTCAATTTTAATAAATAATTAATTTTAATATATTAAAAATGTACTTCGTATCACCAACATTTTTCTTTTTTTCCCCTATATTTAAGGTTCCTTACCTCAAAAGGAACCCTTATAAGATAACTTTGTTGTCCGTCTTTCAACTCTATACCTCCACACATTCCTGAGATTCTAAGTCAATGCAAACAAAAGTTACAGCCGTTTACATCCAAAAATTTTGAAATTTCCAAGGGAATCACTAGCACACAAAACCTATAGGGTACTTCCCGTTGACATAGAATCATAAAATTTGGCAAGCAGCAAGGTCTTGTAGTACAAATAAAGGGAAAAATCCGAAAAACTTAATTATGAAGGTAGTTTAATTACAAAAAAATTTTTGATTCAGTTCAGTTCTTGTTTCATGGCTCGCTGTGTCTGTTCTGCCACAACTCTGCCAGTGTCCATGTCAAAAGAGTCATAAACTTTAGTAGAAAATTAACACAAAATGAAATTAAACAAAAAAACTCTTTTTGAATAGTACCATTTGATTTGTATCTGAAAGACAACACAAAGTTAGTAGGATGCATGCAGCAACAACACAAAGGGTTAATAAGGAACTGTACAAATTTGGGAATAAGGTGCTACTATTTACAGTTTGATCTTATTAGAATTTACAAATTTACACAATAATAAATTAATAGGAGGGGAAAATATATAAGATAGTTAACATTTGAGGGAAGTAGGACGAGGGATATCAGGGGGGAGTATATCATAAAGGAAAAAAATTAATTTGGGACAGTTGAAAAAAATGTGGTCAATGGTTCCTCCTTCCAAACCGCACTCACACATAGAATGATCTCTAATCCTAAGTTTAGCCAAAAAAACTGGAGAACAGCAGTGACCCAGTCTTAACCTACCTATAGTAGAGGTAGTAAATTTATTTGCCTTTTGGAATTTAGAGAACCAGGGTACTGAAGGTATCTCTGGCTGAATATCAGCATAATGTTTGCCTTTGATTTGCTTGGATGAGTTCCAATTATCTGTCCAGAAGTTTTCGAGCAGCCAATTTTTGATTCACGCGTTGGACCAAAACCGGTGCGCGAGTGACACTCGCACTTGACGTTTTATTTTTTCTTTTTTAACTTCCCTGGTAGGTATCAGAGAGCAATTCAATCGGTCAAGCCGTTAAGAACAGCAATTGATTCATCGCGGGTAATGTGTTTAGGGTGTGATGTTGTTTGTTAAATACCTAGTATCCAAACAGATGGACTTAAAATTTTTAATAAATCATTTTTTTGCTTATGGTGGATCGCACGGGTTGACGCGAGATTAAAATTTTTTCGTGGTGGGTTTTTAATTTGTTTCTGTTTTCTACAAGGAATAAAACTACGGAAAAGTAATTTGCCGCAAATCGTAAAACATTTTCTATGAACCCATGGTAAAGCGAACTTCGATTCAATTGTATTTCGGGAATGTTATGAGGATTTTATTTTAAAAATGAGTTACCAACAATTGACAAAGTTTTAAATGCAGTGAATGAAGACATTTTTAAAGAGGTAAAGACATCGACCTGATACCCAATAGACGCTTATTAAAGGGCGAACGCATTAGGTAAATAGATCTTATACCTTTATAAATCCACGCCATCTAACGTTCGGCCAGTAACGACCAGATCAGTGACCCGTGAATATCTCTGCGCTCGCTTGTTATTTTGCATATCCTTGTTGTAATGGCTCCTTGTAGCATAAAATGGTGTGGAAAATAGAGGGTGTTATTCCATCTGTTTTAAAATTTAAGGTCTTGTCAAATTTTAAAATAGATGGAATAACATTTCACAGGTAAGCTGATTTCTTTCATAATAGAAAAAAAAAAAATTTTAGTTTTGACGGCCACTGGGACTGACCAAATTAATTGGAACTCCAATTAATTTGGTTGGCCGGTCGACGACATCACCAACTGGCATACCTTTCTTTGATATCCAATTATAAATTTGCTTTCCTTTTTTCTCTGATAAGGCGCGTGCAAGTAGTGATGTGCCGTTCCGGGCCGGGTCGTGATCAGAATATCGATATGGGTTTATTGAATTAGCTGTAGTAAATAATTAGTCCTGACTAATTATAATGATTTCTGAAAAATCGATTAAATTAATATTTAACGTTACATTGTATTACATGGTAAATCTAAATGTAAGGTAAGTACCTACCTAAAAACTAGAATCACCCGATAATTATAAAGCTAGATTATACCACGACTCACTGATAAGAAAATTGGGCTTGGTCTAATAATCCCGTTAATGAAGTTCCCCTTAAGGGGATAATTAGACAAAAAGTCTAATTATCCCCTTAGCATCTCATTTCAGTGGTGTAAGGGGATAATTAGACAAAAAAAGTCTAAAAATCCCCTTAACCATGTTATAAAATTCAACTTAGCCATAACTAGCCTATAATTTAACATGTCATCCGACCCACACGGTAGCGCTCACTTGTGAAATGCCCACTTACAGTCACCCATCCGAAGCCTGGCCGGGCCGAACTTTGCTTAACATTGCTGATCGCTCAGAAACACCTAAGCTGTGCTATGAGTTCTACAAATCAAATAAAAACAACTAAATAATCACAGAATCTTTATTTATTTTACATACCTATTATTATATTATTATTATTGACGACCGATGTGGCGCGGCGGGCGAAGGTCCGTCTGCGACGCAGAAGGTTGCGGGTTCGATTCCCGCCTTGGGACAAATGTTTGTACGATCTGCAAATATTTGTTCCGGGTGTTCTGGGTATTTTCTATATATAATAAAAAAAATATCTATCTATGTATGTATTGTATTAAGTTTATCAGTCATCTAGTACCCATACTTGTTACTTGTTTATGGAGTGTGCGTTACCCCAGCGGCAAGTAGTCTCGGATCAAGATGAAAATTATAGAAAAAATAGAGCACTACGTCCTGTAAATGTGCCCCAAAAAAAAAATTTGTGCCTATCAAGGTTTCGGAGTAATTCGCGAAACTAAGATGCCGCTGCAGTAACGTCTGAAAACGTTACTGCAGCGGCATGATTCTTGCCTATTAGCCTCAGCCAAATTTAAAATAGCTTAAAAGGTAGCTTATATTTGTGCACTTCCAAGGCCGAGCAGCGGCATTTGTGCCCCCTGTGGTTTTTGAGTAATTGCATTTGCCGTAAGCGTTACCCCAGCGGCATGTCGACTTGGATCTAGATGAAAGTTATAGAAAAAATAGAGCACTACGTCCTGTAAATGTGCCCCAAAAATAAAATTAGTGCCTATCAAGGTTTCGGAGTCATTCACGAAACTAAGATGCCGCTGCAGTAACGTCTATTACGTCTTAGCCAAATTTAAAGTAGCTTAAAATGTAGCTTATTGTTGTGCACTTCCAAGGTCGAGTAGCGGCATTTGTGCCCTCTGTGGTTTTTGAGTAATTGCATTTGCCGCTGCAGTAACGTTTGGCAGGTTTCCATATCTTCGGAACGGCTGGACGAACAAGTATGATTTTTTTGTGAGCAGGTGCGGTGTGATCAAAGAAAATTTGTGCCATAGTCGTTTTTTCAAAAAAATGCATGGTGTAATGAATTAGACGAGTTTTTCAGAAAATCAAAAATAGCCTCTAGCTCTTGAACTAGGTACATAAGGAAGGCGCTTTGTGATAGCATTGGCTGATGCCTATTAGGAATATGTATCTTCTGACAAAATTGTGGAAACCTACAACTCATTTTCGACGGAATAAATCAATTTTAGAACTGAAAGTTGTGTACTTATTTCGAACCTCAAATAAGGGAGTTCTAACAAGATGTCAACTTTAATGGTTTGCCAATAGTTAGAGCGCATATACAAATAAACGCACACTGAATTTCAGCTTTCTACACCTTATAATTGACCGTCAATCAGAAAAACATCGAAACGAGAAATTTTCGATAGTTAACCGACCAAATACGAAAGATCATTAAAAAGCGGCCGTTCAGTACTTCAAGCCAACACCTTTAAATCGGTAGCTTTGTCATGTTTATCTTTAGGTACAGTTACGTAGACAAGGTTTAGTGTGGGATAGAGGCACCTTTAACATTAGTGCTGGACAACATTTATTTCAGCCAATAACATGTTACAAGTAGCCTAACCTTCCTTTTTTACCTTCTTGTGTAAAAAAGCCTATTATAAAATATCAGATTATCTAGAGGATAAAAAAGCTTGGGACGTTATTTGCTCCAACTCGAAAAATAACAACTAACTAACAGGCTAAAGGTTTCTTCGCCGCTTCTTTACTTTAGTCTACACACCGAAGCGACTGAAATCAATAATATCACTTTATTTCCGTGTCAGAGTTTAATTATAAAGAATTTGACCTTTTTTATGTGTACATTTATTGTATTTATGGAAATAAAGAGTTTTTGACTTTGACTAACTAACAGATCTGCCTCAATCACGTAGGTAATCGATATGGCGTATATGGTGTAGTAAATACAGAAGTAAATACAGACCGTATCACTACGCCATATGAAATCACCCCTCCCTTACTTTGCCTGACCGAAGGTCTATGTTTACGTGCAAAAAATCTAGTTTTCACTGGCGACATCTAGTTATAATTCAAGTTTAATTTAGTTTGATGACACAAGGATGAAGCGATAGTACACACAAACACAGATACATTCTAATGTCGTGCACATTGTAATCAATGACAGAGATAGGGAAACGTACTGAAACTGTAGCGTGAAAGAGACAGCACCGGTTATCACAGCTCCGCATCCACACTTAACAGCCTCAAACAAAATACAAATAATGGGGAATTCCCATCTGCAGAATATTTATTGTAAGGTACTGTCGCACAGTGGGTCGAAGCTGCTTAAAACGGGCCACAGGATTTTTTCAATAATTGGAAGATTTTTTTTAGCTAATCGGTGAAACTCAATAACCCTATCAGAAACTATTCTATGACATTTTGTTAAAAAACTAATGCTTACCGAGAAAAAAAATTAAGTACACTAAAGTTGTACGGAATGACCTATCAAGGTCGATTTCTACGAAATGCCTACATATAAACAGCTTAGAAAACACCTAGGTGTTATGGAATAGGTTATTATTAGTTATCGTGGGTTATGACCCACACAAAACCAGAACAATAGTACGCGGTATGCCGCGTACTATTGTTCGTGTCACACACGCGTGTTTTTGTATATTCTATCCTTTTTCACAAAATTATGTTATGATATCAATCAAATTGATTTTAAAAATACAAATTTAAATTTTTTTTTTACGAGTACTTACTTAAGCATGAAAGGTAATTCTAGACGCCTTATTTTGTTTCCCTGAATGATTCAGGCACTTGTCAAATGAACAAGAAGGCATTCATAATGGCAATGAGACAACGTGACAGCACGTGCTCACTAGAAAGAGTTCCGCTAGCCACTGACGTCACGTCAGGGCGTCAGATAGACGTAGTTTTATCGTCTCATGCGCGGTGACCTTGTCTTCTCTCTTTAGTAATGTCATTGGATTTCTTTGGCTATTTTTGCTCTTCGTTTGTCATGTATGTCTCTCTTGAATTGACCCACAATAGGTAGACACATGAAAGTTTTAATAAATAAGTTACACTTCAATTGTAATAAAATAACAACTAATACTAAAAATGTAATAAAGTTGACAATATACCTAAAGGGATCTCCGAACAAGTGAAAATTTGATGTTTATTGAAAAAGTTGCCTGATTTTTACGGTACGGAACCCTTCGTGTAAGAGTGACTCACATTTGGCAATTATTTTTTTTGTAGGTCGGGTTTACTGGTCATTCGATCATGAAACCTAAAACAGAAATAATTTGATAAGCATCTACCTGTAAGTTACCTACTTAATTTTCACACAAAACACGTGGTCTAGACCCTGGTTTTAATAAAAAGCTGTGCTGCACTGAGCAGCAAGCATGAATTCATACAGGTACCTACTACATAATATTTACTTTCAGGCATGACGATAATCATCCTTACTAAATACAGCCTAATTGAATTGAAATGATCGAAATGATAACACCTAAATAATAAATTAACTGAAATAACTTTTCTGCACCACTGTATAAAAATAAGAAAGTCTGGTAGACAAATTAAGAAGGCAAGGTAAATGTTCCTAACGTCCGCTTTTTAATGATCTTTCGTATTTGGTCGATGGTCGTGGAAAAGGTCTCGTTTCGATGTTTTTCTGATTGACGGTCAATTATAAGGTGTAGAAAGCTGAAATTCAGTGTGCGTTTATTTGTATATGCGCTCTAACTATTGGCAAACCATTAAAGTTGACATCTTGTTAGAACTCCCTTATTTGAGGTTCGAAATAAGTACACAACTTTCAGTTCTAAAATTGATTTATTCCGTCGAAAATGAGTTGTAGGTTTCCACAATTTTGTCAGAAGATACGTATTCCTAATAGGCATCAGCCAATGCTATCACAAAGCGCCTTCCTTATGTACCTAGTTCAAGAGCTAGAGGCTATTTTTGATTTTCTGAAAAACTCGTCTAATTCATTACACCATGCATTTTTTTGAAAAAACGACTATGGCACAAATTTTCTTTGATCACACCGCACCTGCTCACAAAAAAATCATACTTGTTCGTCCAGCCGTTCCGAAGATATGGAAACCTGCCAAACGTTACTGCAGCGGCAAATGCAATTACTCAAAAACCACAGGGGGCACAAATGCCGCTACTCGACCTTGGAAGTGCACAACAATAAGCTACCTTTTAAGCTACTTTAAATTTGGCTAAGACGTAATAGACGTTACTGCAGTGGCATCTTAGTTTCGTGAATGACTCCGAAACCTTGATAGGCACTAATTTTATTTTTGGGGCACATTTACAGGACGTAGTGCTCTATTTTTTCTATAACTTTCATCTAGATCCAAGTCGACATGCCGCTGGGGTAACGCTTACGGCAAATGCAATTACTCAAAAACCACAGGGGGCACAAATGCCGCTGCTCGGCCTTGGAAGTGCACAAATATAAGCTACCTTTTAAGCTATTTTAAATTTGGCTGAGGCTAATAGGCAAGAATCATGCCGCTGCAGTAACGTTTTCAGACGTTACTGCAGCGGCATCTTAGTTTCGCGAATTACTCCGAAACCTTGATAGGCACTAATTTTTTTTTTGGCGCACATTTACAGGACGTAGTGCTCTATTTTTTCTATAACTTTCATCTTGATCCGAGACTACTAACGCACACCATTTACGGACTGGTTTCCGCAACTAGGCCACAGGTGGGCCCTTTTTGCGTGTCGGGTGGGGGGCTGCTAATCTAACCACCCGATGTCCTCTAGGAAAGCCAGCAGCTCGCTGACGCCGGTGCATGCCTCCCTAGGCGTCCTCGGTGTCCCGAGGTAGAGTAGTCTTTGAGACGCTACGCTATTGCACTCTACAAGCACATGCGCGGCCGTCTCCTCTGCGTTCATGCATCCCCTGCATAGGGGGCTGTCCGTAATACCCAGATTAAATAGATGTTTATTAAGCATGCAATGTCCTGTGACAATACCGACAATTAGCCGGAGTTTGCCCCGTTTCAGATTGAGGAGTTTTCGGGAGAATCTCGGGTTTAAAGCCGGGAAGGCCTCCTTCGACTGCCTACAATCCGGAATACTTGCCCAGTAGTCTTGGTGTTGTTTAATCGTATGTTGACGGATCCATGAGCGGACTTGACTGAAAGGTAGGGGAATTATTGGTTCAGGCCCTGCCGTTTGCCACTCTGAACCTCTCCTCGCCAGTGCATCAGCTTCGTCATTTCCTCTGGATCCGCTGTGTCCTTTTATCCATTGTAGAGTGACTCTATTGGACTTACTTACTTGTTCTAGCAGGTCGTGGCACTGTAGAGTAAGACCCGAGTTGTGCTCTCTCTTGTTCAGAGCCTGTAGTACCGCCGCACTGTCTGAGAGGATCCTGATGTTTTGGTCAGTTACCTTTCTTCGTAGCACTGCGGTCGCAGCCTGAATTATACCCACACATTCCGCCTGAAAAATGGAGTTGTGGGCGCCCAGTGCTGTTGTTTTGTGGATGTTGAGATCTTCCGAGAACATCTAGTACCCATAACACAAGCTCTGCTTACTTTGGGGCTAGATGATGCTGTGTGGATTGTCCAGCATTATTTTATTTTATTTATTTTATTATTAGTAAATATACCTTGTTAAAAGTATCGATTGTTTTCATAGAAACTAAGTAGGTACCTACCTACCCCATCCTTAGTAATGTTTATGATTTGTCCGAACCTTGAACGGACCATTTACCGCTTCTTTTTCCGCCAGTCAGTTGGTTGACAGACTTGTTTGCATAGCAAATAAGTAGGTATTATGCGTCTATTGGGTATCAAGTCGATGGGTAAAGATTATAAATATTATAATAATGCATACTTGCTAATAAAAACATAGAGGCAAATCCAAATATGCATACCTACTACATTACGAAAATAAGTTTCGAGAATCATTGATCTTTGTTTGCTTTACTTCTTTTGCTCGGTTGAATAGACTATAGTTATCCTACATCCAGACTAACAGGCAAATAAAAGAAAAATAAATATGTAAAAAAATGTATTTCTTAGAAGTACTATCCCTAACTATTCCACACACACTTTCAATTTACATAGTCATTAGATTATAAATACATGATGATAAGATAGTTGCATTGCTTTACTTTAAAAATACTGATAACTATTTTATAAAGCTGGAATATAGAGGCTGATGATTACATTACTTCTTAATTAGCAAATACATTCATACATACAATTTATACCTAAAGGGGAGTACACACCAGTCGGCTGGCCGCTGATAAGTTGACAAAACACTGTCAGCTGCCTACCCTACATGGGCACGGTCGCCGTGCCGTGTGAAGTAGAAATGTATGGGCCGGGCGACACGGTCACGGCACGTTCGCCGTGCCATGTGCAAGCTGTCTATTCAGCTCATACATTACTACTTTACACGGCACGCGACCCTGCCGTGACCACATGTAGGTATGTGAAAATGCTCTGTCATGTCACAATAACACGCCGGGTTGTGTCCATGATACATATTCTGATAGAGATCACTTTACAAATTTTGGCTCATATCATATTACTTTTGTATATCATATTGTCTATACTGGAAATAGGTAAGGTACTATTTCCTCTCATTTTATTCACACCGCACTCATTATTATAAGCGCGGCTAACAATATCAGAGGTTGAAGTTGTCCAATCGCAGCTTGCCCTCATTCTCAGTCAGGTAGAGTAGATCCGCCATGGTTTGCTCAGCAATTGCCTCCTCTGCTTTTTCTGACATCTGAGGACAATGAAGATAAAATAAGTTTAGAACATTTAAAGCACGAATATAATTGTCACAAGTATTGTTGGACAGAGAGGCAATATTCCAAATCTTGTAATGTACACCACATCACTTAACTTGCAGCTGAGTATTTTTTAAGCTGTGTCAAAATTATGTTGTTTTTTTTTTACGGCATCACAGCATCGGAACATTTCGCAGAAGTTTGAAACAATATCTGCTTTTGCCAGCATTCATTTGTTTCTCGTAAGTTTTTCATGCGTTGTTGTACTTCTTGTTTTTTGAAAATTTAACAATAACAGACGTTATTGGTTAAATTTCATACATATGATTACGTAGGTACGTATTTGTTTACAAAAAAATATTTTGTGATTCTAGAACCGAGTATATATATGAGGCTAGCTCAGATGGCAGGTTATGATGATGATGATTAAAGCTTGGGACGGGTTTTGCTCCATCTCGAAAAATAACAACTAACTGGCTTAATAAATATTTGTTATCGGGTATTTATCGCGTATACCTTTTGTTTTATTTTCCCCTACGTTTCCATCGCGTTGCAGCGATCGTGGCAAAATAGGCTAATTAACAAGTCGGCGATAGCAGAACACCTGCTAGACTCAGGAAGCAACCACTGGATTGAGCTACATGACCCAAAAGTTCTAACGCGTGGATGCCACTATTACAAAAGGATGGTTCGGCAGGTGATTGAGATCAAGAAATACCCGAATTTTAATCGTGAAGATGGTTTTCGCCTCTATTCCTCGTGGAATCCTGTGCTTAGTAAGTGCGCGCGTCGTGATCCGACTGTACTGAAGTCGTCAGTGTAGTGTGTCGTAATGTGAACGTCCACGTTCACATTACGACACCTGATTCTGAAGACAAATTGAGGGTAGTCGTGGATACTGCCGTCAATTTTGGCTGTAACTCCGAGAACATCCAGTCGCCCCGTGACCACGATCGCTGCAACGCGATGGAAACGTAGGGGAAAATAAAACATTTTGTTTTATTTTCCCACATTTTGTTTAAGAATAAATACCCGATTAATAATCTTTAATTATGTTATAGAGCGCAACAGTTTTGAAAAGTATTTTTTGTTTAAGAAAAAATGTAGAATTTCATGTATTTCGAGTTATTTACCACGAGGATGCCGTGAGCACTAAGATACTACTAAGAGCACAAAGATACTAGACCTAGTTAGATAACCAAACCAAAACAAAAGTTAGGTCATAACTTATGACCTAACGGGTTTGGGCATCATCAAAATCTCTTTATTTCCTTATGATATGACTCATAAGGAAATAAAGAGATTTTGATGATGCCCTCTTAGCCGAATTTCGACCACGGCGGCCAGTCTCAACTAGCTATGTGCGCAGGAAATATTATAGTGGGAGCAGCATACCAAGCAGCGAGTTAAAACTGGCTGCGCATTATGCTGATGGCCATTTATCAACTTACCGGTCTAAACTTGAACTCCGTCGTCGGCGGACACTTGAAGTTAGGACCAAAATTGACGCTAACGGTAACATTCTTATGCAGCGACACAGTCGGATAGTAGCACCCCTGGTAGATATCCGTGAAGGCCTCTCCTTGGCACTCTCCGTTCTTGAAGAAGTAGATCTTGCTGCCTGTTAACGGCTTGAGATTGTTTAGAGATTCTTGGATATTGTCTTTGTCTTCGTAATAGAGATGGCTCTTGAACTTGACTAAAGGCTGGAAAGAGAATTAACAAATTAAAAATGGTTTAAGAACCGAAATTTCCTGTTACACATTCCCCTTATTCATTATTGGCCACTAGTTTAAAACAGTTGCTAAGCAGCGTTATTTCTCACTCTGACTTATATCAATAGAAGAACACAGAGTGAGAGATAGCAATGCTCTCACGCTGGAGGTTAGTCTCCACACTGTGGCGAACGCAAAGCGCAAAAATGAGCATTCAGATATGAGCTGAATCAAGTGCGATCGCACGGCTCTTGCCGTGCGTGGACAGCGAGCCTGCTGCTAGCTGTCTCCGCGTGGCCAGTGTGCGGTCACGATCTGACACACAACACGATCTGAGGCGGAGGCGTGCGGGTGTTGTGCTGCCTTAAGGCTGGTCAATGCCCCTACGGCCTTGAGAACACAAAATAATTATCTGTAGCCGTATGAATAACTTGTTTTATTGGTGAAATGTTCAATTTGTGTAAAATATTTTGACAAATATGTGTGTGA
This sequence comes from Eupithecia inturbata, assembly GCA_963662085.1. Lineage (NCBI taxonomy): Eukaryota > Metazoa > Arthropoda > Insecta > Lepidoptera > Geometridae > Eupithecia > Eupithecia inturbata. The sequence goes on from OY759184.1 coordinate 12,820,969, forward strand.
AAGAAAAATACTCAAAATCAACAACATATAGAAGATTTTTGTTTTTTATTCTTTATTTGGATATTTCTTCTAAAAGCTATTGAGTTTGAGTATTTTTCTTTCACTCAAATATTTAACAAAGTACTTTACACAAATCGAAACAAATTATTTATACGGCTACAGATAATTATTTTGTTTTCTCAAGGTGGCAATATAATGTATAGCCAATATGAATGGTCTATAACTTGTAATGTTTAGATGCCTTTCATACTGACGGATCAGATAACAGAGAGACAGCTCGCAGGCCACACGTTTCAAACTTGCTGTAAGCCATTTTGTCACTGTAAAATTTATCTAAAGAATTTATCTATCTATAAATTAGTAGTAATTTATCTATCTATAAGTTAATCTATCAAGAATATCTGAATGCCCATTTTTATGTTATCACATATCCAACACCTCCAGGTGTTGGATATGTGAGGGCCAACTTTTAATATCCTACAACCTTAAGGGTCTTATACACACGTTTTTTTCGCCGTGAAAATCTACGGTTACTTCGCCGTGTGAAGGCACGGTCGTCAGTGTTGTATGGATCACTATGGAAGCTTGTTGACGGCGCCGTGCGTGGCGAATTAAGGATGACTCACGCTAGACCGTGTTGAGTCCGAGCCGAGTGTCGGCCGTAGCACGGTCACCGATCCGGTCCCGTGCATGTAATTACAAAGACGGGCCTCGACCTCCCTACGCAAACAACACGGCGGCACTGTATTCATGCCGAGCCGAGCCGGGACCGAGTTGTTTCCGACCGTTGTCCGTTGCTCGGCCGTCACTCGGTTGCCGCTCGGTATAGCGTGAGTGTGTTCATACAAAATATTATGTAACATTAGTTGACCGTGCTACGGCCGACACTCGGCTCGGACCCGACACGGTGTAGCGTGAGTCATCCTTTAACCGTAGATTTTCAAGGGGAAAAAACCGGTGTGTCCAACTCTGATAAAACATCGAAACAAGCATACCCTGTCCTTGTAAGTGTTGGGCGTGTGTTTGGTGGAGGCGCCCTCAGGCATGACTATGAGAAAGCCGAGCGTATCCCCTTCGCCGTACCCGGGGCTGTAGTGCTTGCCACGGGACTCGTGGAACCTAAGGGTAATATGCATTTATTAACAACTATACTCGGTTTAATCCTAGATATTTTATGTAAACAAAGGGATTACGAAATCAAAGAAATATTGGTGGAAATTATTTTATGACACTGGTTCATGGACTAGGTTATTATAACACTGGATCAGGCTAACAGTTTCTCCGTCGCTTTTTTACTTTATTCTACATACCGAAGCGACAGGAATCAAAAATATCAATTTATTTCCATGTCTATTTTAATTTAAAAAATTTGCCTTTTCTAAATGTGCGGTGATTGTTTATTTATGAAACAAAATCCACAGCCCTTAGGAACTAAAAATTGACAAGCTTATTCGCAAAATATACGGCCAAGGACACAAACAACGACTTATATTTTTGTAAAATTTAAAACAAAATTTTCTATCAATATACATCACATTAGGAACGCTCAATCAATTTAGAATAAATTTACTGAGAATCTAAGGTAAATTAATTAAGCTTAAAATTGACATGGAAGTTTGAAAACAAAGACTAAAAATTGTAAGGTTTTTATTATTATAGTGCGTAAGCCTCACACTGGGTTAATTTATAAGAAATCAATTAATATCCTTAAAATTTTTCGACTTTGACGGGACTTGAACCCGCATCTTTCCCTCAGTACGGGAACGTGCTAACCAACTACACCACGAGGTCAAGTGACGTAGGAGACGAAAAACTTTGGGAGATTCATCGGCTATAGCGCCGTTAGCTCCACCTACAGGGGAAACATTGAAGTGTTATCCAATCCTGTTCAAAGACTAAAGGTTATAGCTAATATATTTAAAATATTTTGTATTTTAGAATGGAGTAGAACTATGGATGGCATGCCAAAATATGCGGGAGTATCATTCGCTCCCAGATTTGAGTCACTGCTAGGTACAGTACAGACCCAGTAAATAAATGGGAAGTTAATGGCGGTAAACAGAGAGGAGTGGAAAGTGACAAGTTAGACTTTTGCTAAAGGTTTTCATAAAACTGTACTATTGCTGGTAGTTATTCAATATGGCCTCTCACGTCTTCCGCAAGTATGCAACGCGGTAGGCCATTTTAAGCGACTTGCTGGTTTTACTAGTCAATAACACATCCAATTTGGCAAATAAGGTTGCTTAGAATCATATATATTTTGTGTAGACAAGGAGTAAAGTTTGTAGTTACTCGTACCTAGTCCCTTTCCGGCTGCGCCAGGAGTAGCCAAACTTATCGTATCCGAGCGGCGCCTGCAGGTTGGCGTAGCTTCGGCCCCAGCCGAGCCGCGTCGCCGCGCCTTCCGGCATCTCCTCTACAGTCGCTTCCCAGTACCAGCAGCCGCGGAATACGCCTGGATACCAAAATATATGTTAAATTGGATGGATACGTATCTTTCCTAAAGTAAATTTCCCATTCATCATCATAATCATCATCAACCTGTCTTAGTCCACTGCTGGACATAGGCCTCCCCTAATGAGCGCCATAGCGCCCTGTCTTCAGCTTGCCGTATCCAGCATCTGCCTGCAGTTTTTCGCAGATCGTCATCCCACCGGGCCGGAGGGCACCCTACACTACGTTTGCCGAGTCGCGGTCTCCACTCGAGAACACGTTTACCCCAGCGGTTGTCGGTTCTTCGCGATATATGGCCGGCCCACTGCCACTTCAGCCATTTTCACCGCCATTTTCCCATCAAAGACCACTGAAAACTAGCTCTGGGTAGACGCACTAGTGTTCATCCAGCATTGAGTGATAGATAGATATACTTTTTATTGAGTGGAGGCCATATTTGCCCAAACCTCTGCTGCGCACATAATATAAGATGTACTGAGTACTAATGATCATGCGTAGCACGAAACATGCAGTGCCTGCGCTAGCCGGTCATCGCGAGCCGATTTATGAGATGGCGACAGACAGCTCAGAACTGAGGACTGAAGAAATCATAGCCAGGATCCACTTTTAGTCGGCATAAGCCCTGCTATGCTACAAGTGCCTCAGCAACATATGACGAGCGAAGCGAGTCGTGCACCACCGAAAAACTAGTGTTTATCTATAATACTATTAATGTATAATAATATTGGTAATATTTGAAATAGGTTACCGTGCGTGGCTCGCAGCATGCAGTACCCGCGCTCGCCGGTGACCGCAAGCCGGTCCTCGTTGACGCGCAGCTGCGGCGCGCGGTCGTGCAGCGCGAGCAGCACGCCGGCAGGACACATCGGGCGATATAACCAGCCCGGAATGGGTTTGCCGCTCCATTCGTTGCTCTCGTCGAATTCCTAAAACAGAGTAGATTGTCAGGGCTTTTTTTTTACCAAGAATGTGCTTCATAGCGCCGGAATGCGTGAAATCAACCAAGAGAATCGCTTGATTACCATAGCTAATCCATCAAAATTTTTGGATTTCCTATTGTGGAAAGGCACCAGAGTCTCACCACGTTAATCGACGTGGAATTGGATAAGGCCGAACAGAAAAGTTTCTCTGTACGAAAATATTTGAATTTCCCACCATTCGTAAAAAGTGTGTGTATGTGTAATATGGATTATTATCTGGAATAAATGAATACAATTTGTAAAACAAACCAACTTACTCAATGTGCTCAGTCTCCTACACTACTGCCTTTCTTTTAAGCTGGCGTAGACTTCGCCGCCGGTCCATTCCATATCTGTCTGAAGGAGCATGTGGGTCCGGCTCATGTAACGCTAACTCGTCGGTCTTAACATTTTTGTAAGCTGGCGTAGATTTCGCCGGTCCATTGCATACCTGTCTGCAGGGTGCATGTGGGTCCGGCTCCGCCAATATGTACCGGTAGCCGTCCTTGTTGAACGGGTGCTCTGTTGGGTATCCGTGCGAGGGTAGTTTGAGCGCCGCTAATTCCGCGGTCCTTCCCTTCTTGCCGACTGGCGCGCCGGCGTCGGCGGCGCCGCCCACCGCCGGCCGCCGCTTGCCTTGGCGCCCTTTTACGTTGCCCGCCAGTGGTACTGTAACAGATGTGTTTCTAAGTATCTTCAAATGGTCAGCAGGAGAGTAGGGTACTCCGAATGCAAGAATTATTATGGCTATTTTTGTTTTGTTCGGCGAAATCGACACTCGATTAACAAATTTAGTTAACTCCTCTATGAGCATTTGGACAAAATATTACGTAAATGCACGTCCAATAAAAACACGTGCAGTTACTTAGTGTTACGCAGTGTGTAATATACAAATACGTCTCGAAACTCCCTATTGCGTCAAAATTGACGCATAACGAACTTGTATAAATCATCTAAATAATTAAAGTACGAGTAAGTATATTGAGCTCGCAACCGCCTTGCGCCATTTCAAGCTGACCAACCTCAGTTGTTATTTCCTTGATTGAATAAATACAAAAATAAAACTACTGTGTGTGACATAACGGGAAGTTCCTCACCATCCTATAAAGTCAATGTTACTCAAGCTTTGCAACAGTCGCTTGGAGAAGTCGCTCTCGACACTTGGTTCTTAAGTTCCGTCAAGATGTCCGAAAGTATCGAATACTCAGTCGTGCTCGAAGTGGATGAAGTAGATGGCAACTCGATAGGGTTGCTCACCGATGTTAGCGCAAGAACCGTGAAGAGCAAAGTAGCAAACGCGAAGAAACCGATAGCAGAAGCAATCATTGAAGTCGGCTTCGGCAAGTCTTCCACAATGATAAAGAACATGATGGGTTTGGATTACGAGCAAATGCGAAGTGGAGCTGAACCAGATCTTGAACAACTGACGCTCACTTTTATATCAGAAGATCTGAAATCTTCCATCAAGATCGGAGCGGTGGCAGAACTTCTCCCGAAGGCTCTAGGGTACAGAAGCGACCAGCCGCTCGTCATCTTCATGCACGGCTTTACCGATGACCCCAATTTATGCAACTTCACTCTAGTGAACGAGGCTTTCCAAAGCAAAGGCTACCACAACATTCTGGCATTGGATGCGAGTCCACTTATTCGCTGTTTGTATCTACGTTCCAGCACCTACGTTCACTTTATTGGAGAGAAGTTGGGAGAGGCACTTGCTGCTCTGGTCAAATCTGGACTAAATCGGAGTAGCATCTATTTAGTTGGCCACAGTTTGGGGTCTCACATAGCTGGGTTTGCAGGGAAGACCTTCCACTCGCTGACTGGAAGTTTGGTTGGTCGTATCTCTGGACTGGACCCCGCCGGGCCTTGCTTCAGTCACCTGGATGCCACAACGCGGCTCGCAGCAACAGATGCTGAGTTCGTCGATGTGATACACACAAACGCAGGAGTCTACGGACTTTCTTCGCCCGTTGGTCACGTGGATTTTTTCCCAAACGGCGGCGAGCAGCAACCGAACTGCTTATTCGAGTTTCAGTCCCACAATCGCGTGGTGGAGTTATTTGCAGAATCTGTGATGAACCCGGAAGCTTTCCCGTCCAGGGCTTGCAGTGATTGGAATGAGTTTGTGAAGGGAGAATGCGCGTTTGTTTCAATAGACGATTGTGACCTCGTTTACATGGGTTATGGATGCAAAAGGGGGAGCACGGGACAGTATTACCTCCGCACTAGTGAAGTACAACCTTACGGAATTGGCAAGAAAGGTTTGAGGTGCAGTGAAGGAATCATCAAGCGTATCTTGGATAAAGAGCTTAATGGACCTTTGCCGTCATCGTCAACTGATGGAAGTTGAAAGTGACACAGCTGTTAACAAAATAACACCCTGGCAGAATACGTTACTACGTAATAATATCACCGTTAGCTTTAGCTATATACTCCAGCCAAATTTGATGTGAAATGTTTGTAAATATACAGCCCATAACCTAAATACTTTGTTGCTGTAAGTTTTTATACGAAACTCATATACATTTACCTTGTGGACTTCAATAAATAGAATACCAAATGCTAACACTAATCTCTGAAATTCAACGACAATCATGTGATACCTACTTTTTTTTTTTGTTTTTTTTTTACAAACATTTCACGTTGAATTTGGCTGGATTATAAAAGTGATCCCGTGTGTGTGGTACCTGCCTAGTTTTTTTTTTCATTACGACTTATTATGTCCAGAAGTATATAGCAGCGGCTGTAGTACTTAATTATTTAGTTAGTTAAGTTAGTTTTCATTCACTTAACTTTAGAATATTAAACGCGTGTGTAGAGTAAGTAATCAAAAATTCTATTAAATATTGTACTTACCTAAAAGCTAGAAGTACAGTACTTGTGATTCCACTACGGAAAGTCCGAAATAAATAACTACCTTCTCGAAATTTTAGGCTTTTTAACCGACTTCGGAAAAAGGTTCTATTTTCGGTTGTTTGTATGATTTTTAGGGTTTCGATGATCGGAGATCGGTTTCGAAACCCTTATGGCATCGCTTTTTCTGTCTTTTTTTACCGTCTTTAATATCTCAGCAACTACATCAGCAAATATATAATACATTTCGTGCGCCTATACGGATTAAAAGAAAAAAAAAGAAATTCAGTACAAATTGTGATGTCGAAATTTTTAAAGAGACGTACAATGTCAAGTAGGTTATCAAATGAAAGGTATCAATTTGTACATTTCAAAACAATTCTTGAAATTTCGGTAGGTTTCATACTTTTTGAAATATTTTGAAAAACCTCGAGCCTTTATAGATATCGAAGGGGCTTTTGACAAGACGAACTTCAACAGCATCAACGCAGCCTTACAGAAGCACGAAGTGGAGCCAACGTTGGTAGATTGGATCATTAGCATGCTCAAGCTGAGGGCAGTACGTATCGACGTACACGGGGGGACCAGGGGAGTGGTGTCAAGGGGATGCCCACAAGGCGGCGTCTTGTCACCTCTCCTATGGAATCTAGTTGCAAATGATCTAATTACCAAGCTTAACGAACAACGCTTCTACACGGTAGGCTATGCGGATGATCTTGCGATACTCATATCGGGACACTTTGCCAGCGTGGCGTGTATTTTTATTTATTTTTTTTTTATTTGCTTTAGGTGGCTTTCGTGTCACTGCGGCCATGAAAGGCCTATTGTGATCGTCACTCAATTGTTCAGCCCTGAAGCTGCGACGTTCATAGTTCGCCACTAACCCTTGCAGCTGCTAGGAACTGCAGGATTTTCTTCGGGGTGATGGCTCGTAGCTCGTCTGGGCTGTGCAGGTGCTTGCCCAGATGGATGCTACGTTTTTGCATCAGTGCTCCGCACTCTCCTAGCAGGTGGAGAGGCGTTTCCTCCGCCTCTTCGCAAAATCTGCAGGATTGTGTGTCGCTTAGACCCAGTTTGAACATGTGCTTGTTAAGGCGACAGTGTCCAGTTAGGGCTCTTGTCATGATGCGAAGGTTGCTTCTGCTTAGCGCTAGGATTCGGTTGGTGAACCGTTTATCGAAGGCTTTTATTAATGACTTAGAGTGACTCATGCCCAAGGAATTCTTCCAAAGCTTGGAAGCTTCCTCGAAGCAGGAATCCAAGAGGGTTCTGTTAGCCAGGCTTTTAGGTATGCCACAGAACGGCTCGGGGCCCAGCTGAGTCCCCTTGGCCCCGGAACGAGCAAGTTCGTCGGCACACTCATTGCCGTTGATTCCTGCGTGTCCCGGTACCCATCTTAGGACGACTCTGTTATTCAAGCCGAGCGCGTTTAGACGTGACATACAGTCCTCGACTAATCTAGATGTAATGACCTTCGAGTCCAGTGCTAGGAGAGCCGCCTGGCTGTCAGAGTTGATAAAGATCGTTTGGTTGGAGTAGCGCTTTTCCAGATTTATATCGGCACATTCTAAGATGGCGAATACTTCTGCTTGGAAGATAGAGGCGTAATTACCTAGGTTTGTACTTTTGCCAAACCTAGGTCGCTCTCCATACACTCCACAGCCTACATCCAGTCCCATTTTGGAACCATCCGTGTACCAATTTAGGCACCCGTTCTTGCAGAGCACCTGGCTGTTTTGCCAGTCTTCTCTGCAAGGAAGTTCCACTGTGTAGTGTTTTTCAAACACATGTCGTGGGAGCCTGACATCAGTTGTCATGCCCAAAATTGGTGATTCCAGAGTAGAGTCTTGTAGAGATCTCAGTTTCTGGGAGAGCCAGTTCCTACCGCCCTGAGTACAGGCCCTATACATGCTGGTCTTTGCCTCCTTATGTATGTACATATGGAGCGGAGGCAGACCCAGCAGTGCATTTAGTGCCAGTCCAGGGGAGGTGGTCATGGCTCCCGTGGCCATAAGGCATGGCGTGGCGTGTAACATTATGAACAACGCACTAAAGGTCATCGAAACATGGTGCATAGACTATGGACTAACCGTGAATCCAACTAAAACAGAACTAGTTATGTTCACCAACAAGCGTAAACTAGGAACCTACCAACTCCCGTTCCTGTTTGATACGCAGCTAACACTATCTGATTCAGTTAAATACTTAGGTATAACCCTAGACAACAAACTTAACTGGGCAACACATTAACCGTAACCAACCATAAGAATGAATGAATGGAAATAAGATGGTTCGTAACCATAAGAAACGATTTTAAAAATTATTTTGCTATTGTAAAGCAAATGATTCCGAGATTATGGTAGTGGAGGGGTTTAGCATTTGTCCCGCAAAACTTAAATACAGTGCAAAATAAAGGGATTCGAAGAAGGTTTTTACTTTTTTCATAACCTTTTTTTCATAACATTCAAATTATGATTAATAAAAATAGTGAATGTAAATATGATCGGCACTAACAACAGCTACAATACTTATCCAGCTGACAAATTACGTCTGTCATACACACGTAATCTGACAGCTGGTTTGTAGAAAATAAATGCGTAGACGGAGAATAACGTTTCCAAATCATAAGCCTATGCAAATTAAATACAACAAACGATAGATTCCGATTCGACGCCCAGTAAATAATACTAATACAATAAAACAAGTACACATTCTTTATAGGTAGCTGTGTTACTTACCTACGTACAACGAATGACTAATTTAACACGCAATAACTGACTTTAAACAATCTAACGAGCAAATCACGTACCTATTTATAATTAAAATTTTTGTTTTCCTTACCAAATTTCCAACTCTGCTACCTAAACCAGTTCCGCGTGTCAACTGATACAAACACTAATCACCGAGGTCACGCAATAAACGACTAGGTAGGTATGTTCACTTAGCTTCAGAGCTAAGACCTTCCTTTATTGATTTCATAAAAATAGACTGGTCTCACGCTCGACTTTATCCTACTTTATCAATTGTAGGGTTTATTTATGTAAGAGTTATCGTAGGTACCTAATTTTATTGATATGGATCAGTTGAGTTACATCTAGATTGTGTGCTACAGTCTGCAGTTCGCTCTATTGTTACTGTTGCATATAATAACAACACTTTAACTATAACATACTACAATATCGATAAGTAATTAAATATCCGCTGTTGGTCGATAACACTGAAATTCAGTAGCTTGTTAACATACCTAGTACTGAATTAATTGGGTTACGTAACCAAGTTTGATAGAGCTAGAGTCTGCTCTCATTTATGAAATCGATCTTTATAACCTCTGATACAAGGTCATTTATGATTTGTTTTAAACTGGGGAATCATTTGATACGGACTCGTGTACAATGTATTTGTCCTGCATTGAATGTTGGTCAAAAATTGCGCGTATTTTTCATCGAATCAGGGATTTTCGAGGACTCTTGTCGATGAATTAGCAATTCAAATAAAACGAATCCGGGATGTCAAGCAGTGGGGGCTACTCGGAAAAGGAAAATCGAAGTTTTTGATTCGTTTTCGTGCAAAACTAACTCTTATGACGCTTGCATAAGATTACCGTTCGCACAAAACCGAATCCGAAACTTCGTATTCGTTTTTACGAGTACGGGCCCAGGGACCGGACAACCGTTTCCATGGTGGTTTTCCTCTTTTATTCTGAGATACCTATCGTATCTAAGTTTAGCCAGGCATTTCTCTTGGTTTTAACATATGTACATTATCGTGCACAGGTATAATACATAGGTAATTATCATTTACAACGTGCCTCACAACGATAGGTAGACTAACCAATTAATTTAGATTGTAGTTAGCTCTAATGAAGGTATAGGTTAGGTTAGGATAGGTACCTATTAAAGCTGAGACAAAAGAAGTGCTGTTCAAACAGTAAAGCCACGTAGTCGCAGAGATCGTTAGCCCGGATGTTTAGCATTACAGTGGCCTGATACAGACTGGTCACCACCAACCAACCAATAATGTAACCCGTGCACTATTTCACCGTACTTTCTTTAAAAGATGGAAAAGGCTGGTACCTATAAAGCTGAAGCCTGGGTTTAAAATAGAGTGGAATAAAATAAATAAAAGTGAAATATAACTCACAGTCCATCCCACGAAAGTATTCGACGTAGTTAACGTAAGTAAATATGTGTACACCAACGTGTTTAGTGGTCTTGTGTAGATAAGATAAAAACCAACTTCCTTCGAATCAGTGCGAGTATCGACGTCGCCCGCTTGGAACGTAAAAAATTCTAGATTTGTATATAAATTTAAAGTAGACGGTGTATTATGTAAACATTGTACAGTACAAGGCAATTATGATTGCGATGTGGATGTGCGTTTAACGATCACGATTAGTTTTATCTGAGATATTTCAAAAGATTTGTGGAACCTATATGATTGCGGGATGTTGTTGGTTTTCATAAGAGGAGAGAAAAAGTAAGGAAATTCGCTTACCAGCCATAAACCCCAAGGTGATGTGTTCGAATCTAAAATCAATAGAGAAATCGCGCGGCGCGTGGGTACACTCGACAATCACGCACACAATTACCCGTTGCCCGTAACGTGTGCATGTGTGGGTTAGCTGGTAGTTTACAATCAACTGTGACAGAGTAATGTTATTGTTCAGGCGGCATTGTCTAGAATTTTTATCGTATGCACTGCGGATGCCATATTACGGAGCTGGCGAGCGGCCAAATTGCCATATAGGCTCCTACGCATCCTACACAGAGAGATAGGTATAATCAAAGATGTATGTACTTTTAGGTAGGAGCCTTATAAATATCTAATTAGCATTACAGATAGTTTACTGACTGACGGGATATTATTGAATTCCTGAAAATATTTGGGTAAACTACAAAAGTACAGGGAGTGGCATAAAAGCTTGGAAACCTGTACCCATTAGTGGGTAAAATCGGGTTTTAAGTAGGTACGTACCTAGTTGACGATGATTACATTGATTCATATTGGTAAAGCAGACATCGATAATTCAAATACAAAGTGCTTATTTCCTTTAGACCTTACAGAACTCTTGGACACGTCACAAAATTCAAATTACATAAATAAAACTAGGAAACAAAGTGATCACTTTGATTTTTGTACACTTCAATCTTTTTGGTAAAGTAAAGAAGCGAACAAGAAACCTTTACCTTGTTAGGTTGTTAGTTTTCGAGTTGGAGCAAACATTGTCCCAAGCTTTTTTATCCTCTAAATAATCTGATATTTTGTAGTAAGTACCTAAGCCTTTTTACAAAGGATATGTTTGACAATTTGTTTGAATTTATTTATTGACATTCTTAGGTATAGATAGGTAGGTAGGTAAGGTACCAGGGTTGTTCCTGATCCCGTTTTTTGACACTTCTGCGGATGCTGAAATTCGCAACAACCCTGGTAGGTAACTACTATATTCCTCGTACAATTTTTGTATGTTATTTGTAACAATCAAAAAATGTACATAACATAGACTTATAAGTCTGTTAGTACCTAAGCAAGTAAATCATTTCTTTGTCACATAAAAGGGGATAATTGCCTGTCTAAAACAGTCGGGCAATCTAAGTACGCGAAGCCGAACGTGTGAAGATTAAGCACAATAATTATAAAATACACACACACTCACATCACTGAGAATCTGTAGGTACTTTTTTTATGTAGGTTTTTATTTTAAGTATATGTACCAACTATTTTTTAAGTCTTTTTTTATGTTCTCATGTACCTACGTTTTTGTTGTGTTTTGTATATTGTGTGTTGCAGTTGCACATAAATGTCCTATCTATCTATCTATCTAAAATAAGAACAGTTTCAGCCCGTGGCTATTCTCACGCGGTACCTACCAGGATAAAACAGTCCAATAGCACTTAGGGCTTTCATCAAAGACTCAAGATCATCTAAGAAACATAATATGATGAAGACAAGTATCTCCCTGTATATATGAATATGGTTTATGGACACTATCTTCTCTATCAGTCATAAATTGTTTGTTTTTTGCATCTTTTTTATCAAATTTGGTATGTATTATTATAATAGTATTTTATGCTATGTATTGTATTAGGTATCTACCTGTGACATTGCCATTTTTATTAAATAAGTTAAGGATTTTTTTTCTATATTTTTTATTTTTAAGAATCACCCATGCAATCGATGCATGTTTGCCAACGCAGTGACAGTTTATTGAAGTCTTCCTTGATGAAACCAGCTGGAGGGCAGACAACAAATTCTACAAAGGCATTTTTCACTGCCTCTTGGGTATTGCTTTTTTTCCTACCAAAAAGTATCCAAATTCTGGAAAAATTAGAAGTCTGTAGGCGCAAGGTCTGGTGAGTACGGCGGATGACGGAGAGCTTCCAACCCCAGCTCTTGTAACTTGGAGACCGTCTGTTGTGCAGTATGAGGTCGCTTGACCAAAGCTGGTTGGAGACGTGCGAGCTTCTCCATTATTGTCTTCAGTTCTTCACTTTACACATCTGCAGTAATGCTCATCCCGTTTGGTAAGAAGCTGTGAAGAATCACACCGGCGGCCGCTAACCAAACAGTGACCATCACTTTTCTAGGGGTAAGTTTTCGTTTAGGGAATTGTTAGGCGCTGAACCAGGATCCAACCAACTTGCTGAGAGCTTGCGATTGTCAAACAGAATCCATTATTCGCCGCAGGTAATAGTATGTGTTTCAAAATTCCTTCGTTTGTGTACCTGTTGAGCAGTGCAAGGCACGTCTCGACGCGTTCTTCGCGCTGGCGATCATTGAGTTCGTGGGGAACCCATTTGTATTTTTTTTTACCTTGCCAACTTGACGCACACTTACGTACGCGACGTCTGTCGTGCAGCATCAGATTTTAATCAGTTGTCGTGAACTGGACTAGCTTACAACTGTCGCCAATATTAGGCTGAAGAAAGAAGCTTAAAATTGGCATGCGATATTCGAACTACCTGCCTATATTGTAGAAACTGTGAAATTCCTTAGGCTGTGTAAAAATCTTGCAAATAAATAATACCGGACTCCACACATACTATTATTAGAGTATTTTTTAGACTTTTTTCAAAATATTTCAATAAGCATGAATCCTACAGAAATTTCAAACCGTTTTGAAATGTACAAATTGATACCTTTAATTTGAAACCCCACTTGACATTTTACATCTCTTTTAAAATTTCGATATCACAATTTGTACTGAAAATTTTCATTTTAATTTGTAATTTATTTTCATTTTTTTTCTTTCAATCTGTACAGGCGCACAAAATTTATTATTATTTTTAATTTACATTATTTGCTGCTGTAGTTGCTCAGATATTAAAGACGGAAAAATGGACAGAAAAAGCGATGCCATAGGGTTTCTAAACCGATCTCTGATCTTCGAAACCCCAACTAGTCCAATCTGTACTAAACCAAAACTAAAATAAAATACACTTACTAGTCGCAATGCCCATATCAGTGACTTTCAGCTGTCCTTGCTTGATCATGTTCTCATAGTTAGGCTTGATGGCCGTCAGCTCTAAATTGTAAAGCCCGAACATTGGCCCCAGGGTCGCGTCCTCTTCGTATGTGAATAGAACTTGGATGTCCTTGATCAGAGCCCGTTGCACTGTCGCGTACCAGGATTGTGTTACTCTGAGAACAAGCACACATTCATCATCGGCCTGTCATTTTAGTTTGACGTATCCACCTCAGGAACCACAGAAGACCAGCTCTATGGCATGATTCGCTCTGTGAGTGCACGCTGGGTGAGTGGTAACCATTTTTATCGTTTCATATTTTATTTTTGAATGTTGTTTGTGGTGTGTTTTTTTTTACGTGATATAATAAATACTTTTTAGTAACAAGTGTAATTGGTTGAAATTAATCGTTCTAGTTAAATAAAATCTATAAAAAATTAGCATGGAGCACTTTTAAGCGAAGCTGAAAATACTAATTCACTTTATCATTGATACTGAACACTATGTAGTATGTATGTATATGAAGGACTTTGTTATTTGAGTAAGCCCTCACACTCAGGGTAATGTCCCAAAGTTTTCGACTCGTCGGTCGCTCGACCTCGTAGCGCAATTGGTAGCGCATTCCCGTACTTAGGGAAGGTTGCGGGTTCAAGTCCTGTCAAAGTCGATTTTTTTTGGATAGGTAATTTGATTACTGAGGATATGGTTTTCTACCCATTAGAAAACTCACGGCAAAACGTGGCTAGACTGACCAATTGACCAAGCAAAGCTTTGTTCCTTCACTACTCGTAGGGCACAATCTTATACCATACGATTTCCTTTCTCATTTATAGTTATGAAAATTTATTAATTCATGTCCTAGCCGAATTTCGGCTAACGGCGCGGGGCGGCCGGTCTCAACGGAGAACTGCCATGTGTGCAGGGCGTAATAGTCATAGTGCACAAGTGTGTGCGCAAACTAGGAGCAACACATTAGCTAGAGTCCGCGCCACCACTGAAGTCCGATAGACGTGGCGCTGCTATCCATGCTATTGATATGCTATTGTTATGCTAGCCATCTATGCTGTTTATTCTGTCATAGAATAATTAAGGCCGTTTCAATATTTTGACCCATGTCCGTGGTAAATTTTGACGAAGGTGATTTTACCACAATACAATCAGACTTATACGCTTTTCAGACTGACAATCATTTTGTGGTAGGTGTACCTCAACTGATCCAAATCAATACAATTGGATGCGTCCCCAAGACGCTGCTACCTTGCTACTTGAGCCACCTCAACTGATCCAAATTAATACAATTGGATACGTCCCCTAGACGCTGCTGGCTGCATTGCCTGCAATAAGGCAATGCTGATGCGCTGCGCCAGTTACTTACCAGCTCTCGGATCACGCGGCGTTCTCATGACATATTTAATTATTATAGATAGACCCATAGGATGCCATTCATCACGCTATATTTCTAGAAATTCAAAAATTTATTTGAATTCCAACTGCTCTTTGAAATGACAATAACTGACAGCGTCATCTTTCATAAATTGATTGCAGAAAAATATTTGTTTTTTTTATCCAGCACTAAATAAGTCTAAAGAGGTCTTATGCAAACGACAAAAGAGTTTAAAGCTTTGAGTATCAAAATTAATTATTGAACTGATGTCTATTGAAATGATTTACGTTTTGATTTGTAGATTATTTATTACCAATTAGTACCTTGAACCAGTTTCTATATAAGTTGTGTTAGTTTTCTTGTAATTATGCAAAAACTTGATTTTTACGCTTAAGCCATTCCAAAAACGTATGTTCTGTCCCGCTCCTATGAAGGCGAAATCCTATGCCTATCCTTTTCACAAAACGGAATGCGCCCTCTTAAGTAGAATAGATCGACTCCACATAGCAGAACCAAAATATAGATTTTTATCACGCGTCAACAACAAAATAATAAATTGACGCAAGACCTTTCGTAAGAATGTACTGATATTCTAGATGATGTTCTGTGGAGTATCCAGCATTCATTATTCATTTTTTTTGTTTGAGAGAGGTCAATTAAAGTCAATGTTTCAGTGGATACAATACAGAAAGAAATGCCAAGAATAGTAGACTTTGATTTAGGCAAACAATGAATAATAAGCACTACATAAATTACAACAGAAGCCTAGTTCAACTCTTTCTTTTTTGCTACTTTAATTTATTTATCTTACCTTCTAGGCATAGTAGTCATGGCCTCCCAGTACTGATCAATGTAAGGTATAATCTCCCGGTCCTTACTGAACAGTGCTTTGTTGCTGCTGTTCTTTAAACTATCCTGCCGGAGGTTGGCAATCGCTGTCAGACACATTTGAGGGAAAGCTGAAAGCAAACAATATACTATATATATAATGGAAGGTTAGACTAGTTTAGTAGTATGTCTACTGCTTTTTTGCCATCTTCCAGCATACAAGTGGCCTAATCACCATCTTCCTTTGATTATTGTACCTATGCTAGGTGGGGTCCGTTTACTCTCCATTCTCAGTATGTTGCCAAAGTGGCCAAATGTTAGTTGTTTGAATATCTACAATGTATATATCAGTTACAACATTGAAAGTGCAAGATTATGATTTACAGGTGGTAAATTTTTTCTTATGTCTTTGCAAACAAAAAGTAGCAATAGGATTAATAATTATTTCAGGTTGTTTTCATGTAAATTAATGCTTAGTTCACATTCATCACACTGAGAAGCAAGACTTTACTAACGAGCTTGATTCTTCTTGAAGGTCTCCAGGCCAGTTGGTGAGCAGTTCTTACAAATGAATAGATAGTTGGTCATAAATGGCACTAGTTTGCCGAGCTGATAGCCGATACAGGACTCATGAAACCATCGATTGCAGGAGGCACATAGTAACTCTGCTATGTTGAGATTGCGATCCTTGCCACTGAAAAAAAAACGAAAAGTTAGACTATAGTATGATGTATGAAACCAACTTCTTCTTGTAATTTTATTTAGAGGATACACACCACATCAGAGGAGAGGAGAGGCTATACAACATAAAACTTATCGCAAAATCGAAAGCAAGTCAATTAGGTACTAATGAGTGTGTATGCTTTTGTTTTATTATCGTAGACAAAACAAAAGAACGTAAGTCAATTAAGCCGCCAAAATCGGCGGTGACAACTTGGTACGTACCAGTAACAAGCTCCTTGAGATTCGGCAGATTTATTCATCTTGTCCGACGACTTTTGGGATTCAGACATGTTAAAGGAGGCG
This sequence comes from Eupithecia inturbata, assembly GCA_963662085.1. Classification (NCBI taxonomy): domain Eukaryota; kingdom Metazoa; phylum Arthropoda; class Insecta; order Lepidoptera; family Geometridae; genus Eupithecia; species Eupithecia inturbata. The sequence goes on from OY759184.1 coordinate 12,837,936, forward strand.
TCGACCTCACCAGATTTCTTTAATGTTTCGCCGGCAGACATTCTCGTTTGAACAGCATTACTACAACCTTACCACAACAAAGTCAACAAAACTTAGAAAGTGGCTAAGTGGATGTCTGATGTTTTTGTTGTGTTTAGAGGTGTATCATCAAACACAATATCTCAACAGAACCCGAAGTTCTACCAGTCAGCCAGCAACGTAGCATTCAAATATTAAAACAAGCACAGAAATAATTTTAAAAATGGCGAGTTAATCGGGTTGAGTTCGTTGTTCTTTTTGGTTTGGTGGCGCTCGTTACGTTTACTCTATCAAGATGCATCAATTGTCACTGTCAAACATGTCTATTTGACACAAAATCGGGATAGATAGATAGATAGTTAATACTTATTCACAGAAACTTATATCTAAAACAGTATAATACAGAAGGTAACAGAATTGGCGTCCTTATCGCTTAAAACGATGTCTTCCAGGCAACCAGTAGGCAGGCAGGTATTGGGGATAAATCCTCAGAGGAAATGTTTTATTTTATATGTCTGAAATGTTTCGTTGCTTTAGGGTTTCTTTTGTAAATAATGAACTTGATTGAGACAACCTCCATAAATTTCAAACTCAACCTCCATAAATTTTAATCTTACTCGTTCAAAATGCTACAATTGGAAACGGACATTGGCAAAATTGTGTCAAACCATGATGCAGAGCCAAAGATAAAAGAAGAAGGAGAATGTTCTCAGGATAAATCACGATTTTGCAATGGCAGCACTGCTTGGTAACGTAAGTAAACAAAAACAAAGTCAAACGGAAATAAATTGAAACTTGAAACGAACATTCAATCAAAGAGAACAAGAGAATACAAACAATACAAAAAAACGACGAACAAGACAGACCTTATCAAGGAATTTTGTGTGTTCGTAATAGTTCTATTGAGATAGTTTACATAACGCTTAACATGGATTCAATTACAAGTACAGACGACTTGTCATGTCACGTCCACCTAAAACATTCCCAAGAGAACATTCTCATGGACATTATCAGGGAACTGTGCGCCGAAGACAAGCTCAAAGCTAAGTTGAAGGGGAAAGTGAGCAGAATCATCTCTGATTGTGATCTCACGCATCACACGAGCCTTCACAAGTTGAGCACTGCCGATGATACCACGTCTTGTCTGCTGGGTAACTACATTCAACTTATAAATGTTGAACCACCTTCCTCTATCATCATCATCATCGGATGATGATCATCCGCAGCCGAATTTACACTGGCATTTACCCACTGCTGGGTATAGGCCTCCCGAAGTTTGTGCCATTCACCACGGTCCTGTACCAGCCGCTTCCATTGACATCCCCAGACTCTACTTTTTAGGGTTCCGTACCCGAACGGTCAAAACAGAACCTTATTACTAAGCCTCCGCTGTCCGTCTGTCACAGGGCTCTATCTCATGAACCGTATGAGGTAGACTGTTGAAATTTTCAGAGAATGTGTATTTCTCTTGCCGCTAGAACAACAAATAATAAACACAAAATATATATCAAAATTGAAAGGGTTCCCATATGTACAACAAACGTGATTTTTTTGGCTTTTTTTGCTCTTAATTTGTCAAGGCTGTATCTCTTGAACTACAAGTGGTAGACACGTGAAACTTTCTATAATTAAGTAACACTTCAACTGTAATATTATCTAATACTAAAAATAAAATAAAGTTGAAAATTTAAAGGAGTTTCCCAACAAGTGAAAATTTGATGTTCTTTGAAAAAGTTGCCTGATTTTTACGGTAAAGAACCCGTGAGCGAGTCGACTCGCACTTGGCGGCTCATTTTATTATTACGTCCTTGGTTGTAATAAAATTATTATTTTTGTTTTTCTATTTACCACATTTGTTTCCTCAGGCTTCATGCACAAAACTACATCGGAACTCACATTCGATGAGCAAGCAGAGCTCAACCAATCCATAATCCTAAAAATACAAACCAAAATTCCCACTCTGAACAATGAGCTTGAGAATGTAAAACAGCTTTCTAACGTCAAACAATCAAATAAAGACAAAATAAGGGAGCTTCAAACAAATATTGATGATAAGTTGAGTACTATAGAGGAACAAGAGAATGAGAAGGTGGAACTCATGATGCAGTGGCTGACCCATCGAGTCAGTGATGTAGATGGATTTACTGCTAACTCTAGTGAGCTGCTATCACTGAAAACAAGGATTTTGGACCTCAAATCAAAGTAAGTTTTGAGTCTCTTAGTAAACTTATTTTAAGTACCTAGAACTAGAATGGAATTAAATATTACTAGCAATACCTACATGCTAAATAATGCTGTGTGAATTTGAGAATGCAATTTAAAAATTACCAAGTGTTTTGAATTGATCCATAAGCTTGTTTGCCTAAAGAGAGGACATGAAACAATAAAGTAAATTTTTAATTACTCATCAATTTTACAACAGGCAAAGAATGGAGAAAATAGGAAAAGTAAAGGTATATTTTGTGCAACTGCTTCTGTGTTTGTGTTTTTCTGTTCTGTTTTTCTCTATCTTGGTGTGCAATAAAGAGTATTTGTATTGTATTTTTCCCTGCAGTGGGACTTCACACAAGCAATAATCATTTTTCATAACTATTTTTGAAATTATTATGTACTTTCTCCAACCAATAAATGTCTTTCCAGGATCCTCTACCTCCAAATATTGCAGAACATCTTCACGGAGACAAACCAGTCCATCCGATCTTACAGCGAGATCCACATGGACCTGAAGGATAGCATCAAAGAAACAGAGCAACGTATCAAGAACTTTAAAGAGATTATCAACAGTGATGTGAACTGATGATGGATGCATGAAGTATGTATGAATTTGTTATTTTTGATTGAGAGGTTTTGGTGAGGTAAATTGTGTATGTGTACTATAACTGGTTTAGCAAGGCTTCTGTGCTATGATTGTTGATGTTTAAGTACTACAGCCAGCAATGAAAGTCACAGAACATGATATTTTAATATTCTCTTAGGTATATTGTGAATACATTTCTACTGTACTTTGTAACATGGCTGAACAGTATTTTCCTTATGTTTCGAGATTAGTTATTGGTACTGGTTCGCCATTCATTCTTTAAGGTACAAATATTTACTTGTTTAATGTTGGAAAAGCCATCAACCACTTATTACAAAACTGCTTTTGGGATTTAATTCATACTTATTTGCGTTCCTGACTTTACCTGTGTACAAAGTCCATAGGTTTGGATAGGCCCCATTGCATTGCATCTCAGAACATGTCTAGTGGGAATTCCACTCAAATCTGTAATTGGATATTATTATCTCTCTATACCTACCAACTTTTACTTTTAAGATTGTTTTGTTTTTCTGATCATGATTATGTGATCATGTCGTGGTAGATTAAGCTCAGGGCCACTTTAATATATAATTAAATTAGTCCTAAATTTTACAAGTTTGATGATAATAAATTTATATATATTTACTTGGTTGTTTATCTTTCTGATTTTGCTAATAAGGACATGAGTCTCTTTTTGACTTTGATCCCGCTAAAAGTTCAAGGTTCTTCTCTGTACTTAACACGAGATACGCAATTATTGACGATGAGTCAATATAAAACTTGGTCAATAACAAAAAATTAAACATTTAAATAAGTAACACACGGGACTGAAAGACGTGGCCTGAAATGACTATAGCCAGGAAGGAACTCAGACCACCACTATGCTGAATATAAAATAATAAGAATTTGGTTGATATGAAAAGACGTAAAAGCGACTTCGAATCCCTTAATTTTACCGTAAGATTTGCGGTATAAATACTTATCCTTCGCAAATATTTTTTTTATGGGATCACCTCGGGATCTTTCTCTATAAAAAAGCGAAATAATTTTCAAAATTGGTCCATACATCATCATCATTAGCCATTTACGTCCATAGCTGAACATAGGCCTCCTCCAAACGACGACGCCACGAATAGCGGTACCGAGCCGCCTTCACCCGTCGAAAAATAAAACTTACCTACAGCCGAACATACTCGTAGAACGTCCTCCTTTTTTCGTTCGCAAGTTTCGCAAGTCGTTTTAAAAAAACTTGAGTTTGTAAGTATTATAAAATTAATACAATTATGCCTACCTCTCGAAACATAAATGTAACTGAAAATTTTACGTGCCAAATAACGTAAGAATGAAATAGTTTACCACAAAAAGGAATTGAAAAAAATAAATTAAACCAATTTGAAGCCCTTTATTGTAGGCCTAGTACGGGGATGGTTGTCTAGGGTAGAATAGAGAAAAATTACGTCACATCGTCATCGAATGCTTAAAATATTTGAAACTCATTACTTCAACTTCAATACTTTACGCAATGTATGACGATACGATGCGATGTCATTTTTCATATAGACAACAATCGCCTTGCTAGTGGTTGCTAGGGCAACGGGTTTTGGGAAATAAGACAAAAACAAAACCTCGTAAACAGAATACCTAAAAACAAAGGAAACAGATGACGCGAGAAACAGTGCACAGTCACACAGTTATTAATAGTTTAAACCAGCGTTTCTCAAACTTAGTTCATACATACTGTTAGGTTCCTGTGCTTCTCTTCAATTAAAAACTGTGTGGACTGTATAACTTTATTTCAAACTTCTTGTTTACAATTATTAGTGATGACTGACTGACTGACTTGAACAACATTTTTACTCAAAAACTGCGCTACTTATAAAGGAAATCTATTCCCGCCACCGTAACGGGGCGGGCGAGCGACGTATTTTATACATTTGGCAATTATATTTACGAACGTAAGAAAGCGACGGGGATACAAAAAGGGATGAAAGAGGACTGTTTTATCTTCGGTTGCGGCTCTGTCCGTCACAGTCTCCCCCGGGCGTAGATCTTCGCAGCCTTCACACCATCGGTAGGACAATGAGCCTTCTTGCAGGTCGTCTGAAGATCCCTCCTCTTGTTCGCACTTCTACGCTTCGCACCACACCGTCCGACCCCGGATGAACGCGTTCACTTGACCTCTGGGCCAGATGTTCCTCGGTAGCGTTCCGTCTGCTATTATCACGATGTCACCTGGTTTAACATTCTTAGGTTTTCGTCTGACGTCACCACGCGGCGCTAAGGTTGGTAAGTACTCTCTGATCCATCGCGTCCAGAACATGTTAGCTAGGGCCTGAGCAGCGCGCCAAGTTCGTCTGTCGGCTTTATCGCATTCTCCCACGTAGGGCAGTCCCACTGAAGTCCCCAGCAAGAAGTGATTGGGCGTAAGGGCTTCTTGGTCTTCTGCTTCCACTGGTACGTGAGTTAGCGGCCTTGAATTGACGGTATGCTCGATCTCTGTCATTAGGGTGGCGAGTATTTCTTCTTTAGGCGCTCGTTCGGTGAGCGTTACTGCGAGAGCGTTTTTTACTGACTTAATCATTCTTTCCCAGGCTCCCCCTTGGTTCGGCGCTCCAGGATCGATATATCTCCACTCGATACGCTTCGTAAGTGCGTAATCCCTAAGGGCGGGGAGCCATTCTGTGAAAGCCCTGCTCAGCTCTGCGTCAGCTCCATGGAAGTTCGTTCCGTTGTCGGACATTATCAGGCAGGGCATTCCCCTGCGTGCTGCTATTCGTCTTATTGCCATTATAGCAGAATCCACATCTAGACTAGCGATCAGCTCTACGTGTATTGCTCTGGTCGTAAGACACGTGAATAACATTCCCCATCTTTTCTCTCGTCGTCTGCCAATCGTCACCCACATAGGGCCGAAACAGTCGACTCCACAGCGTGAGAATGGTCTCGTGTGTGTATTTAAACGTATCTGGGGCAGGTCACCTTTCACCGGCTTTTCTGGGTTGGATCTCTTAGCTTTACACCATACACATTTATACAGCATAGCTCGTACATTTGTCCGAAGGCGTAGAATCCAATACCGTTGGCGGAGGTTATTCACGATCTGTTCTCTTCCCACATGACCGTTTTTTAATGGTGCGACTTTCGCTTTTCCTGCGATTATTGAAACGCTAACGCCTTCATGGCTTGACAAGCGCCAGTATGCGACGGCTGCATACGCTTGTTCACTCGCGTCACAGAATACATGAAGTTGTCGCTGCGTTAAGTCACTTCTTTGATCGTAGCATCGCGGTAATCTTAACTCGTCGATGTGTCTCAGATCAGACTGCCATTCATCGAAAGTCAATGCTTCTTCGGGTGGTAACGGATCATCCCAACCCACTTTCTTCTTCCATGATTCTTGAAGCATGATCTTAGCAGTTATCGTGTATGGGCTCAGTAAGCCTAGCGGGTCGAACAAAGACATCACTGCCCCTAAAGCTTCGCGCTTCGTCGGCGACCTTTGAGCGTTTTTTACCTCCGCGGATACTCGGTTCATTGCAGTGTTGAATCCTAGTTCGTCTGAAGTAGGTATCCATAGAATTCCCAACGCTTTCTCGTACATGTGTGTATTAGCGGCAAGCTCTTCCGGCGCACGCGCGCGGTTTTCCTCGGGTATCTCACTGAGTAGATGTTCTTTGTTGCTATTCCAGCTGGCTAATTCGAAACCGGCTTTGTTGTGCACTTCTTGCACTTCTGACATTGTTCGCGCGGCTGTTTCTTCATCGTCAAAGCTTTGTACCCAGTCATCCATGTAATGGCTGCCGGTGATAGCGTCGTACGCAAGCGGATGTGATTCCTTGAAGTCCGCCGCGTTTCGATCCCTCACGCTATGTGCCAGAAAGGGTGAACTCCGTGCTCCAAAGATCATAGACGTCATCACGTACTTCTGTGGCGGAGTGGAGCGGTCATCGCCTCGCCATAGGAAGTGTTGTGCTACTCTATCTTCAGGCCTTATCTTCACTCGAAGAAACATCTCGCGTATGTCAGCAGTGATAGCTACTGGCTTCATTCGGAAGCGAAATAGTATGCCATAGAGCGACTGCAGTAAGTCCGGTCCATCCAAAAGCGCGTCGTTGAGACAAATTCCGTTTGAACGCGCGGCTGCATCAAATACCATTCGAACTTTTCCTGGTTTGTTGGGATTCGTGACAGCAAAGTGCGGTAGGTACCACAACCGTTCCTTCCGCGGGTGATCCTCATCACACTTGGCCGCATACCCTTTATCGAATAGCTTCGTCACCTGCGCTGTGTATACGTTTTTGAACTCTGGCGATTTATCCATCTTGCGCTCTATGCCATGTAACCTGCGTACGGCCATATCGTAGCTCGGTGGCATTACTAGCTCATCGGTTGCCCACGGTAATCCCACCTCAAAACAATCGTTCTTTCGCTTGACTGTTTGCTCAAATATTTCTTTAGCGCGCTCCTCCTTAGGGTTAGGTTTCCTCTTCAAGGAGACTCCGAGAGCGTCTATGTCGAAATGTGCCTTTACGAGTTCGTTCAGCTCGTCGTCTCTTTCTGTGATACCTTGAAGTGTGCGTACATGACATATAATTTCATCGTCTCTCTCTATCGCTCTTAGAGGGGCGGTTCCATGGATTATCCAACCCAACTCTGTGAGTGAGGCAGCCGGTTGATTTCGCTTGCCTGTTAGTAGTTTCCGTGTGACGATAAGATGCCAGTTGTCGGCGCCGATAAGTACGCGTGGTCTCACGTTCGAGTAGCAGACGGCCTCTGGTTCCAGCTCTCGTAAGTGCGGAAGCGTAAGAAGTTTTGTTCCGACCGAATGTTTTCCCAGGGTTAGATTCTTAACCGTCCTGGCTTTTATCTGTTGAAAGTTATCCTGATTCTGTCCACGCACTTCGATCGTTACAGTCTGGCTGCCGGGTTCCCGCTGACTTGATGTAGCTCCGATAATATTTAGCGCTCTCACTGGTCCTTTCGTTTCTAGCAGTGCGGCGATCTCTTCGTCGACTAGAGTTATCGTCGACCCTTCATCAAGCAATGCGTGAGTGTTCAGTTCTTTCCCGCTTCGGCCTCTGATCGTGATTGGACAGACCTTCAACAATATTTGCAACGTCTCCTCAGGTGCCCTCGCTGATGCTGTTAGCGCCGACTCTTCGATCTGAGCTACAGATGCTTCTTTTTTATCCTCTGGCGTGTGCAGCAACGCATGATGCGCCTGGGTGCATTCGTTAATTCCACATTTCTTGCCATTGCAGCGGAATCGTCTATGTTTGCTATGTAGACATCGAAAGCAGACTCGTGCCTCTTTTGCCCATGACCATCGTTCGCTCACGGTCATGGCTACCAGCTTCCGGCACCGTGGCGTTTGGTGGCCACCGCCGCAGCAGAGACATTCATCTTTCTTAGCTTTTGCGTCGTCCTTTTCTTCGGTTGTAGTTAGAACAGTCCCGCGGATTCGTTCATTCGCACGGATTCGTTTATCACCGCGTTTCGCCCCTCCCTCGTTCGGCCGCGAGCTATTTCCGCGAGCTACAGCGGCAGAGTAGGCGTAACGTACGGCGCGATCTGCCTCCTTCATGAGAAACTTGGATAGCGTTATGATCTCCGCTTCCCTTCGGTGTCCGTGTTCCTCGGCATAGTCGCACCATCTTGTCTTCATGTATGGGGTCAGCTTTTCTGTGACTTGACGCGCCAACATGGGATTCTGCAGATATCCTCGTTCATCCAGACTTGCGATAACCGTCACTATGTTCTGAAGCTTTATCGCGAAACCATTCAACTCTGTTACGGTCGTTCCTAAACGTGGCATTCTTCTGATGTCCTCAATCGCGTCATCTATTATCATCTCTGGACGCCCGTAGCATTGTTCTAGAGTGTTCATAATCACAGATGGATCATTCGCCGTAAACAACAGTGCCGATACCGTAGTGCGTGCTTCGCCTCGCAGGCACGCTCTAAGTCTGGCTAGATTCTCCCCCGGTGAGAGCTTGAAAAGCTTCGTAGAGTCTCGCATGGCTGCTCTGAACGGTAGCCACTCCTTGGCTCCCCCGCTGAAGATAGGTAGTTCTTGCATCTGTCTTGTCGGTGGTCTATTCGATGCCATTCTCTCCAGCGCTGTTGTTAATCTATCGAAAGCGTTTTCATCTCTATGTTGTTCCGGTACTGGGGATCTCTGTCTCTGTCTTAATCCATGTGCGATTTGGTTTGCTGATGGCTGTCGTGGAGCAGTTCGTTCCTCTGAAGATGAGCGGATTCTACCCATATCCATTTCTATTGGATCGTTGTATGGTCTTTGCTCCCCTCGTAAACGATGCTGTTGGAGCCACTCGTTAACGTTTCTCTCTGCAGTACAATCTTCATCTCTGTTAACGCTAACTGCATCGGTTTCTTCACGTATCCCAGCGATATCGGTGGCTAATCTCTTTTTAATAAGATTTTCTTGGATTTGAAGTTCCTTTCGGCGTATTTCTGCGAGCCGTTCTTCTGCTTCAAGCTCCGCTTGTCGGATACGCAGCGCAATGCTAGCGTTTGATTGCTGCGAACATACTGAAGGAGCGCGACTACCCGGTTGTCGTCGAGGTTCGGTCGCGCCTCGCTCGGCCATGTCCCGGGCGGTATAAACGTTCGCGGCGGGGTTGGTTGTCGTCATCATAGCATCACTAGTATTCCGTGCTTCAGGTGCAGACGGTCCGGGTTCTACTCGCGCGTGGGGGTTCGGTACGGTTGGTGCGTCGGGGTGCGTGCTGTCTGACGGCGATGCAGGGTAATCATGGTATACCCTTAGTGCGGCGGTCTTCATTCTTGTGACTGGTGGGCTTCTTGTGGTCATCTTCTTCGGCACTTGAATGCCCCTAACGGTCCCTATCAGTCCCTATCAGTCCGTCAGGAGGTGCCCGCCCCAAGGCTGACGTTCGCTCCTTCGGGAATGGATACGTTGGGATAGGAGGGGGGGGTTCCACCCAGCAGAGGGGAACACAACAAACACGGGGTGCTCGCGAATCGGCTGGAATGTCCGATCCCCTTGGGCGTGTGCCTGCAGTCTGGCGACCCGTGTCGTGTGTCCCTTACCGGCGAGGAGTGCACTTCAGCCCGCGCTGTCCTTGCGCTCTTGTTGGACTGGTGATGCCGCACAAACACCACACCGCCCGAAGGCGTTTACCCGTTGACTACTTCGTAATATCACCGTTAGGTATCCGTAAGTCAACGGGCCGCGGTAACGCGTGTTTTCAGACGTAGCACCGTTCGGTGATCTTCAGGCACCCCGTGCCCCTGGCGCAGGTCTTGACAACGATGCACGCTGCCCCGTTCGGGGTTTTTCGAACGCCCAGTGCGCCCCGACGAGTATGCACGTTGCGCCGGTTGGCGGGTTCTTTCTTCAGGTACTCCCTTACTCGACAGCCACGCCCTGTGGTCTGGCGTGGTGCGATGTGGGAAACCGCAAGGCTACACTACGCCGAGACCGCTCAAATGGACGCTGAGTCAGATCTCGGTAGCTGCCGCGGGTACCGCTCTTCTTTCTTCGACGAAGGCTGGAAACCGCCAGGCTCCACTACACCGAAACTGCACAGCCGCCGCTGGTTCCGCTCCTCTTCTTTCTTCGACGATAGCTGGAACTGCAAGGCTTCACTGCACCGAGACTGCGTAGTTGCCGCGGGTTCCTCTTCTTTCTTCGACGATAGCTGGAAACCGCCAGGCTCCACTCCACCGAAACTGCACAGCCGCCGCTGGTTCCGCTCCTCTTCTTTCTTCGACGATAGCTGGAACTGCAAGGCTTCACTGCACCGAGACTGCGTAGTTGCCGCGGGTTCCTCTGAAGGCTGGCTTCTTTTATCCGGAGCCGGAGGACCAAACTGTTAGGTTCCTGTGCTTCTCTTCAATTAAAAACTGTGTGGACTGTATAACTTTATTTCAAACTTCTTGTTTACAATTATTAGTGATGACTGACTGACTGACTTGAACAACATTTTTACTCAAAAACTGCGCTACTTATAAAGGAAATCTATTCCCGCCACCGTAACGGGGCGGGCGAGCGACGTATTTTATACATTTGGCAATTATATTTACGAACGTAAGAAAGCGACGGGGATACAAAAAGGGATGAAAGAGGACTGTTTTATCTTCGGTTGCGGCTCTGTCCGTCACACATACATACATTATTACATTCTTTTTAATGGTTCCCATCACGTAGCGAGACTTTACGTAGTGAATTCCAATCTATTGTTATGCGATGCAAATTTTTATGCTAATTATTCCCATTTCGTAGCGAACTGCTCTTCGACAGTCAACGTGAAATCGAAATCTTCCCTTAAAGTGCGTATCAGGCCCACCAAGGCCACATGAAGGTCGACTTTGAATTCTTTTAAAGCCGATTGACCGTGTCGCCACTTTAATGGTCACGTTTTAATAATAAATATAATAAATTAATCTAGTTCATATCAATTCGTCCAATTAAACTAGATTATATTATCCATAAAATATAAAGACATTTTTGAGTTTGATTTGTATTACTTGTTTGTGAGGGTGTGAGTTAGAATAAGTGGCTCGATTTAGGTAGGTACCTATACACTAGCCAAACGTAATGTAGAATGTTTATAAACAAACCACGAGACAAATTATTATAACTCACTTGCTGGGCGTCGAGTTTCAGATATAATTGTAAGCAATAGTAATTGAAGGAAGGATCTCAAATTGACAAGTAATATAAATTGCGTACATGAATACGCGGCAACAAAGTTAATTTTAGGTGGGTACAAATGGGTGGTGTACAAACATTCTACATCGAGTTTGGCTAGTCTTTAGATTGGCGCACGACTCAAAGTTTAAGTAGTTTTAAATTTTTTATTATTTTCTACGTTTAACAAGGAACAAAATAAAAATAGCGCAAAATATTAAACACCACAAATAAAGATAATCTCGCGACAACAAGAATCGAACACGCCAAGCGCACTCACAGAGCATCACACCAGCTCACACATGATAGATCACACTGAGTTGCACAAAATAATCCAGACTCATGTAGGATTCTTCACTGATACACTACATTGTACTTCGTACACTTTCCATTAGTCTGTGTGCGGTGTACGTATTAGTATATGTATATATAGGTAAATAAATAAACAACGTGTATTAGTGCGTGCGAATGTTTGAGAACCTTTGTGCCAAGCTCGAGTCTAATCAGAGTAATCAGGGAACCACCGACATGTCCTCAGTAAAGAATATAATTCTGTCCTCGGATGACGGTAGTTGCTGTTCGTGAACACAGTGCGAACGTGTGGTAGTAAACAATGTTCGATTTCATTTTAAAACTATTTAGGTGAGTCCTTTATATTTTTGATAAGATTTAACCTCGTTTTAAACATTAATTCTATTTTGATAGGTTTAACCTTCGATCAATTATATCTAATCGAAGGTTTTAACCTACTTTAAAGCTTCAATTTGATTTTAATCTATGATTAAAAAAAGTTGATTTTATAGTTATATGTTAAATTTTGTTTCAATGTAGCATATATTTTTTTTGTAATGGGTAGGTAATCTCCGGAACGACTAGGCTAATTTTGAAAATTCTTTCACTTAAAGAAAGTCCCCTGCTTGATGCAATTAACTACGCTTTATTGGTAAAAAACGTAAATAAAGCCAGGGACAGTAGGTAGTATAAGTCTTATTATTATTATAATGTATACTTAGTATACGTTAAATGCTACCCGTGTTTTTAATCTTTACGTGAGGATAGTAGCACTAATAACTTTAGATTATAAGTAATAATTATGTTGACTTAACATTTTATCGTTGCAGTTTGTAGGTAGGTAAATATAAAGTTAGATACTACATCGCAACGTTAATGTTTAATTGTAAAGGCACTAATATGTAAATATATTTGAATGAATAACATTAAATTTTTAAAACGTACGCGAGCAGTACCCATCCATACTAAAATTATAAATTCAAAAGTAATTAATAAATAAAAAATAAAAATCTGTCTTTTCACGCCTAAACGGCTGAACGGATCTCAATGAAACTTGGCAGGGAGGTAAATGGTATCCCGGGGACGGGCATAGGCTACTTAAGAAGCGCGTGCGAAGCCGCGGGCAGCAGCTAATTGTAATAATAAACTGATCATGGGTATTTATCGCAATCATATTTTTCCACTCGGTTTAATGCGTCATCCACGATGGTCATTTTGTTTGTAAGTAGGTAGGTACTCTGTCCTCAATTATTACTATGCACTAGCCAAACTCGATGTGGAATGTTTGTAAACAAACCCCCATATTTAACCTAAAATCCACTCTGTTGCCGAGTCTTTTTATACGTAATTGACACTAATCAATGTGTTAATTTCGATCTCTTTGTCTTAATAGATATCTTTATTTTTTAAGTGAAATGTAAACCGACGACGTAACCAAGTGTGCCTTGTGCCCCTGGGCTATGGCGAATAAATGTAAGAGTATTTTGCTGAAATTCGACGCCAAGCAAGTGAGTTTTAAACATTCCACATCACGCACGATGATTAAATGAGAAAAAAATATTGCATCCTATTTATTAAAGTAATTTGCCTATGGCATTCCGGTTCTGTGATTCGAAAATATACAAAGTTCAATCTAAGATGAGTCGTCGAGCCAAATCTCACCCAATCTCACGTGGGGATAGGGGGTCTCGGCAAATATTACGTAATTTTCGTTTCGTGTCGACGCGAGATTCAAATTCGTAATAGAAAATAGTTTACCATTTGCGGCAAATTACTATATCGTTGTTTTAGTTTGACTACGTTACTTGTAACGTAGTCAAACTAAAACAACGGTACTTGGAAGTCTTAAATGCAACGCAAGCTAAAATAACTAAGGTATTTAAATAATAAGTAATTCATTTTCGAAAAATCTCACGTGAGTTTAGGGGTGGGGTGATGTTTTGACTCCCATCTCACCAAGGCGAGATGGGAGTCAAAAAATCACTTCACGTAATTTATAGATGCGCCCTAACCCGCTTTGAGGACTAAGTAGGTACCTAGGTACCCACAGAAATGCCAAAACAAAAAAGATTGGTACCGTTACGTTTGTAGAAGTAGGCCTGAATAATATTTTCTATCAAGTTCATAGTCCATTTCCATTGCTATCAAATAATAATGTTTTCTTATGAAATGCCGATATGAAATGCAGGCCGTCTGTAATGCGATTAGGATAGGCTTTTTTAGTATACAATACCTACTCAATACCTACAATAAAATGTGTACCTACGTGCGTGCGTACCTATGGAATTTACAGATTAACTTAATACTGTTGACGCCGAGGTTAGATGGCTGGTATCAGATAATGTCTGAGGATTTCGGGTGCGGCGCGGCGGTGCGTATCCTAGGGGTTTTTTTAATATTCGATAAACCTTCGTTTGACTCATGATTGGCTACAATCTCACCTGATGGAAAGTGTGTGGGGTTTGCGAGGTAGGTATTGCTTTGTTATTGGCGATGGTTAAACCTGCCGACTGATTAGGTATTCACATTTGTTCACAGTTTTTCTCATATAACAGATTAACGGATTCTTGTACTGTACAATAATCCTATCCATCCATGGTTGTTGGTAGAGATAGCTCTTGAGCGATAAGACCGGCAAATTATAGCTTAGTTTTTAAGTTGTTTTTCAATTAAATTATTTGTGTATTTTCTATCTATCTAGTATCTAAGTACAGAGAAGGATGCAAACCCTTCCTCTGGTAGGATTCCTGAGTTGATTTGAGTTGATGGGGTTGATTCTTACGATCAAACACACACTTCACTATCACACATACAACAAATACACACAGCATCTCTCTTTCTGGCTGATTAATACACAGTACTTTAAACATAAATAGGTTTAATATAGGTTTAACATTACATACGTTTACTGGTTGTACCTGGTACCTACACACCAAGCCGAAGCTGGAATCCCTCGCATCTTCATACAAGATTATCTTAGTATGAGCGAGGATTCCAAAACTTATTTTATAAGAAAATCCATAGTAACTCTATTTATACTCATAAGAAATTTAATGCAAGTTTTTCTATTCTATTGGTGTCTCTATTTCTAAAAAATAAAATCTTTTGTGTGTTTGTTTGTTGTTTCGCCGCGTTCCGTCAATAAATATACAAATGTTAACATAGTTTTTATTGGCTATGACGTGTATAGAAAAAAAACTGAGCCCCCTTTAGATGACCTTGTGCAACGACTATTTGCTGATCGGTTTAGTATGATGATGACGTCTATCTGTTGTTTATTAGATGGTACTAATAAGACCATCGACCTGATCAGGTCGATGAATAAGACATTGGTCCGAGAATAAGACAATACTTATACACTAGCCAAACTCGATGTAGAATGTTTGTAAACAAACCGCCAATACTTAACCTAAAATTCACTCTGTTGCCGCGTCTTTTTATACGCAATTTACATTACATCTCGACTTGAGAACCTTGCTTCAATAAATTTTGCTTACAATTGTATCCGACTCGACACGCCAAGCAAGCTAGTTTTAGTTATTTGTGTCGTGGTTTGTTTACAAACATTCACATCGAGTTTGGCTGGTATATAGTAAGTAAACCTCATTAGTGCATGTTCAGAATAACGTGGCAAGTACCCGTATATAACGTAGCCTGTGTCACTCAAAGATATGTAGATATCTATAAGCGAAAGAATTCTCCAAATCGGACTCGTAGTTTCTCCCTAGTCATAGAAACAATGAACGCTATAAGTAGGTACAAACAAATCCATTACTAATAAAGTAATAATAAAGAAGCGAAAGTAATTAGGTATGTCTGTTTGTTACCTTTTCACGCCTAAACGGCTGATTGGATTTTAATGAAATTTGGCAGGGAGGTAAACAGTATCCCGGTGACGAACATAAAATACATTTAATTCTACTTGATTTTATGTAATTTAATTTAATTTGTTTTAATTTAATTTGATGAATTTAATTTAATTTACCTAACTGTTTTAGGTACACTAAGAATACTAACAGTATAAGAGATCTTTCTGCTACTAACAAATTATGGATCACAGTTGTCTGAAATAAAATTATTTTATTTTATTTATTTTATAGGCCACTTGAAAAGTGCGAGCAGAAACTATTACGTCTATAAAATATTACTGTAGGAATATGTATTTGGTTGAATATAAATAATGTTTGGGGTCTGTCATCAAACAAAAAAATATCTGAACTTTTTATTCAGATTTCTGTGCAACAAACCGTCTGAACAGAATACCGATTTTTATGCCACATTTTGTTGACCTTTGCCAATGAACGTTAAACGTTTAAAAGTATTTATATCCCATGGGAACAGATTTATGGGATTAAAAGTAGCATATGTTTTATTTGATTCCTAGAACTACCTGTATGCAAAATTTCAGCCCGATCCGTTCAGTAGTTATGGCGTGATGAGGTAACAAACATCCATCCATCCAAACATGTAAACATCCAAACTTTCGCATTTGTAATATAATAATAATATTATTATATTAGAAATGATAACATTATTATATTACATGTATAAAATAATATAATATAATCCATCCATACTAACATTGTGGCAGCCCGGGGTAGCCCGGTGATTCCTAGCACCCCCTGCCCCGCCGCTACCATAGCCGCTGCCATGGCCAAGAAAGCGAGGCAGCCGGGAACTGGCAGCCATTTACTGGCTTGTATTGTCATTAAGGGGTGATGCCCACAATCCCCGCGCTGGGCATGCGGGTTGGGGATCGCAGTTCGTTGGTGGAGTTGTTCTGCAGGGGGCGCTGCTGCCCGTCACATGCCCGGTGGCCCGGGCCCGGTGAATGTCCCTTAGTCGCCGTGGGGAGTGGGGTGGTGCAATACTAATAGGTATTATAAATTCGAAAGTAACTCTGTCTGTGTATCTGTCTGTCTGCCTGTTACCTTTTCACGCACAAACGGACTAAACGGATTTCAATGAAATTTGGTAGGGAGGTAAATGGTATTCCGGGGACATAGACTGCAGGCAGCGGCTAGTATAATATATTATATACCTAATATTAGTGTGATGTGATTAATTTGAGAGGAAGATACTTTTATTTCTTCATCTAAATAGATTATCTCTAAACCCCAGCCAGGTCTCCACCGCCCTCGGCGTGGAATGGGCTCCTCTTCACGTGCCGATGCAGCGCCGCCTCCAGACGCTCGCGGCCGTTGTATGGATGAGCATAGCGCTCGCAGGCGAAGGAACTTGCATCTACCTGTACATCAAGCTGCTTTACTCCAAGTACTGGTACCTAGCACTGCTGTACGGATACTGGATGTTGAATGATGTGTTCGCGCCTAATCAAGGCGGGAGGAAGTAAGTTATGCTACCATTTCTAGCAAAATTTCATAATCTTATAGTGTATAATCCGCGGGCGTCAAAATGGGATGGACCTTCTTAAACGCTCGTAAAAGTTTTTACTTTTTGAAAATGAAAATGACAGCTCTCGAGCAAATAGCTAACGCTACTTCGCTGCAGGCCAGGGCAGAATGGAAGGGTTTGTCAGAAACCACTAGGTAAGTTATGTATGCACGTGCTTTTTTGTAAACATAAAGATAAAAGTTGACCTTGAGACAAGTCTAGCTTTTTTTTACCCGACTATGGCAAAGCAAAAAAGGAAAGTTACCTATCATATAGCATTCTATGTAAGTATGTATGTTTGTATTTACATACCTATCACAGTAGCGCCTAATCTTATCCATCCGATTCATTATCATAGAGCTAGAATATTGACACCAAAAAAATTAATACTGATTAGAACAAAATCAATAAGACGGACGGATGCAACAACATTGCAACATCCCAAAAATTATTTAACGTTATAGTTTTTATAAAACTCCCAATTACTTGTTTCAGGATAGAATGGATCAGAAACTGGTCGCTGTGGCGCTTCTACAGCGCTTACTTCCCAATGAAACTCGTAAAAACAGCAGAATTGGACGCGTCAAAGAACTACCTATTCGCCTGTTACCCGCACGGCTTACTATCTCAAGGATCCCTATGTTCCTTCGCTACAAATGCTCTAGACTTCAAAAGCAAATTCCCTGGAATTAACACGAATTTTGTAACCCTTGGAGGCCATTTCTTGGTACCTTTCTTCAGGGATTTCATTCTATCTCTTGGCATGAGGTCGTGCGATGAAGGTAGCTTGCTGTATTTCCTAAATGACAAGAAGAATAAGGGAAATGCTGTGGTGCTGATGATTGGCGGTGCGGCTGAGGCGTTAGATTCGCATCCCGGACAGTACAAAGTGCTTCTTAGTAGGAGGAAGGGCTTTATTCGTGTGGCTATGAAGTCTGGGTAAGGATACAAATTCATATTCGCTTATTTATCGTCGGGAATATATTTTTCGAGTACTCATAAATATGAAAATCATATTCATGGAAAGGTTACATTGGTTTGGTAGAGTATTTTTTTTGTTATTTCTTCACACCATATATAGGTATGATTCCTGATTGGTTTGATTTGATTTATGATTGGTGATGATTGATGAGACCGATCCGCGGTCTGAATCGTACCTATTTGAGTCAAAATTTAAAAAGCTTAATAAATTAGAACGTAGCTTTTTGATAGAGTTTCTATGAGCTGGTCCATTCAGAAGTACCTACTATTCGTGAGTATTTTCTCCGGTCAATAGCTGCATTTTGATTACAAATAATAAATAAAAACATGAAACAAAAAGCGGCGAAAATAGTTTAAGCGACACATCACAATTCAGAACACAATACGTCTGAATTGACTTACAGATTCAAGCCCCATAAGCTGGTTCATACAAATACTGAACACACACACACAACAAATTATTTTCTGTGAGAATAGCCACAGTTTTCATGAATTTTTCAGGGCATCCCTCGTCCCAGTGTTTTCATTCGGCGAGACGGATATCTTCAAGACCTTTGAGAACCCTGAAGCCAGCCTGCTGAGGAGGTTCCAGGAGAAAGTCAAGAAGATGACGGGAGTTTCGCCCATGTTTCCGTTGGGTAGGGGTATCTTCCAGTATTCGTTTGGAGTGCTGCCGTTTAGGAGCCCTATCACTACCGTTGGTGAGTTCAAGTTTTGTACATTTCATTTCATTTATTTCCGTAGGTATTATATAATACACTTGATGTCGTTGTTTACTAAATTGTGTATTGTGATGTTGGTGTTGACTATTTCATTTAAAACACATGTTATTATTACAAATGGAAAAATGAAGCAGCTTAAGGGCACGGTAATGTTATCTATGTTATAGATATCATTGCCGTGATAAAGTATTGTACGCAGAAAGACAAAACCGTCAAGTGAGAGTCGACTCGCACAAGACCGTAGAAATGAGGTAACTTTTTCAAAGAACATCAAATTTTCACTTGTTCGGAGACCTCTTTAAATTTTTAACTTTATTTTATTTTTAGTATTTATTATTATTACAATTAAAGTGTTACTTAATTATAGAAAGTTTCATGTGTCTACCTATTGTAGTTCAAGAGATGAAGCCTGGACAAATTAAGAGCAAAAATAGTCATAAAAAACATGTTTGTTGTATGGGAGCCCCTTTTAATTTTTAATATTTATTTTACATTATTATTTGTTGTTTTAGAAGCAAGAGAAATACACATATTCTGAATTTTTAACCTCTTACGGTTCATGAGATATAGCCACGTGACAGACGGACGGACGGGACGGGCAACGGAGGCTTAGTAATAGGGTGCCGTTTTCACCCTTCGGGTACGGAACCCTAAAAACAGACAGGCAGTCATACCAACTGTAAACTTCAACGATAAAAAGATGTTTGTTTAAGTAAAACTCTTGCTAAACATTGTAGGTAATCCTATCCTGCTATTATAGAAATTAGTGAAAGTTTGTGCCGTTGTGAAAATTTTTGACCGAAGACATATGATTTTATTATTATGTGATTTACAAAATTTAATAAGCAAAATTTTCTTGACTTGGACCATAGCTTAAAATGTTTTGTTTTAGCAACCTTGTTAATTGTTAATTATTGTCCTACCCTTCATTTATTTAATAGAAGACGTGGAAGAGCGAAAACACCTAATACAAGTATATTATTATTATAAACTATTTGTATCTTTTATTACAGAATAAACATTTGTATTTGTATTTTGTATTTGTAAGACAACGCCAAAACTGAATCGAACGGGCTGAAATTTTGCGCAATAAAGATCTGGGCCTGGAATAACATGTCGGCTACTTTTTATTCCAAAAAAAGCGTACGAAGTCGTACTATTAATATATTGTAGAGTTAGGACTTATTAACTAAAACTAGCTTACGTACACACTACGGTGTGTACACTGGATATTAAAATAAAGAAATTGAAATTACTAAAAAACCTTCATAGAAGCGAAGGATGGCCGCCGGCGGTGTCGATCCTGCTGGTACCTACAAAATGGTCGATTCAAGTGGTTGTCGTCCCTTTCTTTACAACCAAAGATAAGAGATGGCGCTAGTTTCGCTTACTATAACCCCATATTCTGGTATTCTGGGTGTTTTCTATGTATAGTAAAAAGTATATCAGTTATGCCTATATCAGTTATCTAGTATTGTACCCACACAAGCTCTTCTTAGCTTGGGGCTAGATGATGTTGTGTGAATTGTCCAGCTTTTTTAATATTGTGTTACCGAACGGACCATTGATGAATGCGATTGCTTTTATGTTTCTGGAAGGCGCTAAATTTCTTAAATACGATTTCAGTTGGCGCTCCATTGGAAGTAAAGAGGAATCTAGAACCAACTCAAGAAGAAATCGATGCAGTTCATGCACAATTCTCCGAACGCCTGAAAGAACTGTTTGAGACTGAGAAAAAGAACTATTTGAAGAACTATGAAGATATTCGCTTAGATATCATTTGAATTCGGATTTAGATTTTATGAAGAAGAGGTTTACTACACGTGAGTATTTAATTTCGGGTGTGAGTTCCTTTTTTTGTTCGTAGTTATTTTTATTAAAATGGTTTTCCAAAGACCAGAACGCATCACACAGTCACAATTATGTTTTATAGTTTTGGTCTTTTAAAATGTAGATTTTTTTGATATATGTAAGTCTATTGTTATTTTTTATTAAACTTATTTGCAATTTTGTATTTAGAGTAGGACCGAATAGCCATTCGGAGTCCGTAATAAAATTAGACTGATTAATTTTATATTATAAGATAATAATTATTATGGTTTTTTATAATTAAATGTTATAATATTATAAACCTTAAATGTATGTATTATTTCACATTGCTTATTGGTTAGTAAGTGCATGAGGCTATAGGAAATGAAACGAGCTAAATATTTTACTATTTTTATTTATTTTATATTTATTTACATATTATATACAACGTTATCGTTAAACACGCCTGTCTAAGGCGATTCAACTCAGATTGAGCATATTTTTAGCGGCATATGTACTAAATAGTTTAGGTACTCACCTTTACATAAAACCCACACTTACCAAAAAGGTTATGTATTATTTTGGTACAATTTTATCGATGCCTACTAAAATTCTCATTATATTGAAGGTTTAAAATACACAAAATACACGAGCGGGAATGATACAGAATATTTCGGGCGTGTTGATACGTTACAAAAGATTTGCTTCGGACGGGACTTGAACCCGCAACCCTGCTCCGTTCCGGTAGTCTCGTCGGAAGCAAAGTTAACATTATCGAAGTAATCAGGTAAATACTTTAACAAAAATCCATCTAATTAAAGGTTTCATCGGTAAGTTGAAGACTAATACCATATTCATAATGGTCCGCTAAATTAAAACAGTTGCTAAGCAGCGTTATTTCTCACTCTGACTTACCTATGTAAATAGAAGAAGACAGAGTGAGAGATAGCAATGCTCATAAGTTACCAGACTGTTATGAATAAGGGAGTAGATAATAAATAAATTAATAAATATGCTTGACAATACACACAGCATCATCTAGCCCCAAGCTAAGCAGAGCTTGTGTTATGGGTACTAAATGAACAACTATTATTAATTAACTAGGTAATTGTAATGTCCTTATGGTGATAGTCATTGAAGTGAAAGCATTTCATGTTAAAGATAAACGATAAACATAACGTGACATGCTTTCATCTGAAAGGAAATTTTGATAGTTATGGTTTGGGTAAACTTTGGATATAAATAGATAAAAATAGATTACTATGATTCTTGTAACATTTGTAACGTAGCAAGCACGGGCGTCAGTCCAGATCCCGCCTCAGCATTAATTCGATACTCGAGCTCCAGAACAAAACCACTCTAAATATACATGAAATGTAACATAAAACACGCTTCTTGACAATCACGAAATACTAAAATAGCATCGGTATAAAATTCAGCACTCTAATTTAAGATACAGTTCAAGATGTGACACATAATTTATTTTCGCGGCGACTACGAAAAGTTATTTTTAAAACAGCTGAATTTAAATTTATAATCTACATCGAGTAATAATGTTCAAGAGCTCAGAAAATTCTAACACAAACTTAACAAAGGCTCAACATTACCTAAAGGCTATAGACATAATTAAAATAAAACGAGACAGGTGTAAAAATCTCGATTCGACATGTATTTGGTTACACTGGAAAAAGGCTTTACTAAAGCCGTACGGAGCTCTCTAGAAAACTTATTACAGTGCGAAGGTAATATTAAATTTCAAATGCCATAGAAAACTTACGTTGAGAGAACTGAGTAACATTTTCTAAAGTAGGTATATTGAATTAACTAAAACGTTCTATTGTAAATCCAGTGTTCGGCGCCGCTTCGGGGCTAGTCGTCTAACATAAGTTTGATCCCAAGAACGTTAAATTACGTCTAAAATAGTCCACCGGCATCTGAAGACGCCATTGATGGATCACTTAGCTCAAAATGTCAATGCCGTTTGATGCCTCAGAGGGCTGTCACAATCATAGAAAAGTCAATGTCATTTGCGGAGTGGGTCACTCTCACGCTTGCTTAGGGTGCGGCGCCGGCGCAGGTGGGGCGGGCTTGAAACACTGCATTAAGAATGCTGTATACATAATAAACGCTATTGAGAGCGCTATTAACGCGTACATGAATATGTTGAGCTCCGGTTGCCTGAATCTGTTTTTCCGAAGCCATTCCAACACTTCTTCTTCCGACATTAGGTCACCTGGAACAAACGCTGTATGACTACCCTCATATATAACCTACAACCCCAAAATCTTTGACCCAGAAGCTTACCTCGGTAGATGCTGGGGAATCGTTTCCTAAAGTAGACTATAGCAGGCAGTTTGGTGACTCCCCATTTGCGAGCGTAACGCGGATCTTCCATCTTCACAAACGTAATGTCCAAGTTATCAGTTTCACTGTCGATGGTCTCCAATTTGTCCAAAACGGCGCGACTTTCCGGCGATTTCTCATCTGGAATACAATAAAAGTCAGCGTTAAGCTCAAGGACAAGGTCAAAAAGTTTGTAAGAGGAAAAAACTCACAGAAATAAACAGCCAAGAATTCATTTTCCTCTAATAGCTTGTCCAACATTTTGCGGTTGACCTCCTCAATTTCGTTTTTAATCTCAAAAACGTCCTGAGAAGTCAGCCACTGCAGGACCCTGTCCACCTGATGGAGGTCTCCGTCGTAGAGCATCGGCGATTGTTTGCGGAAGTACACTAGAGACGGTATGTTGACAATGTTGTAGTTAGATGCTGCCTCGGGACTTGCTATTTTGACGAAATCTATGCCGTACTGATCGACCTCGCCGTCGATTTCTTCCAACGATTCGAGGATTTCTTCACATTCTTGACAATCTTCATCGTCATCTGCAAATATAATTTAAAACATTATTATTATCATCAACCACAAAGTTGGTAATATTGTAAATTTTTATAATGTGTTTTTGTAGAGCTACTTACAGAAGAACACAACTAGTAAATGTGATTCGTGTAACAGTCTTTCCAACATTCTCTCGTTGACCGATTCAATTTCATCAGCAAGTTCTCGGTTATCATCGTCGATAAGCCATTCCAAGATCGAGTCTTCGTTTTGCAAATCACCTTCGAATAGTAGAGGATTGCCGTTTCTGTAATTTTAAACGTCATTACAACCACGCTTACTTTGAACTTTTGCCTTGGCTATAAATTGTAATCTTTTACCTGAAGTATACAAGTGCGGGGAAAGTCTTGATAGAATATCTTTTAGCGAGTTGTGGATCCTGAATCTTGACCATGTGGATACCGTAGACATCGCATTCATCGTCAATCTTTTCTAACTCCTCCAGGATGTGGTCACAAATGTGGCAGTTAAGTTTATCTAAAAACATTGACATTTTATTTACAGTCTAGAATTTTGGAGAAGTTTAGTTAATATTATAAGATCAACAGGGTGTTCGGCAGATCGTGTGTGTCATATATACTATTGCACATTACCCTTTGGCACAAGTTCTACTGAACTAAACATGCTCAAAACACGTTTAGGAGAGAAAAGTTAGTAATTTTCAGGTTATTCAAAATGACAGATTTTTTTATAAATGCTGATTTGTATACCGTTGGAATGACCATGAATTAGAAAAATTTCAGTGAATTGAAAGATCAGAGACACACTTATTTTTTTTTATTTAATCTAATTTTTTATTTTTTACTTTTCAACACTGCATGCCCGTAGCATTATTTACCTAGATCACAGGTAAATATTGATTTTAATAGTAAGGGCTAACATAGCATATGCAATAAAAAAAATTGTTAGCCATGTTGTTTTGTACAAATAAAGTTACAGCACCAAATATGTAGTTAAAATTTCGGAAAAAATCTAAAACTCTTAAAAAAAATCTTAAATTAGTCTTAAAATAGCCTTTAAAGCAGCTTTTCAGTGTTAAAACAGCCGCCCAGCTACGCATTAGCTAGCCACCTACCCCCACAGGTAAATATTGATTTTAATAGTAAGGGCTAACATAGTATATGCAACAAAAAAAATTGTTAGCCATGTTGTTTTGTACAAATAAAGTTACAGCACCAAATATGTAGTAAAAATTTCGGAAAAAATCTAAAACTCTTTAAAAATATCTTAAATTAGTCTTAAAATAGTCTTTAAAGCCATATGGCACACGGTCTGCCGAACACCTTGTTTAGTATAGATATACTTACAGAAGTAAACAGCCAAATACTGCGTTTCCTCTACCATCTTTTCTAGCATTACTCTAGTAATTAATTCAATCCGATCTTCTGTTTTCTGCGTGATCAGCCATTGCAAAACCTCCTCTTCTTCCCCTAGGGATCCTTCGTATACATTAGGCACGTTAGTTTCGAAGTACACTAGCACAGGAAAGTCTGTGACTCCGTACGACTCTGCAATAGTGAAGTCCTGGGTTTTGACAAATTTGATTCCGTGCCTATCGCAGTCATCGTCAATATTCTCAAGCTCTTCTAAGATTCCGATGCATTGCTCGCAGTCCGGACCATCTAGAAAGTCAACATCTGTTGCCAATTATAGTGTAACCACGATCTGTGAGCGATCCTCATTGGTCGACAAACTGTCTACGTTGGTGTCTACTCGTGGTGTGTTCTATAGGATACAAAGTGCACAGGGAATAAAATACATCAATACTACTTAATTTCCGTTCAAGGTAATGTCAAAAGCGTAAACGTTAAACGACATTTGAAAATAATATAATGTAGATTCTTGAGTCATGCTACATGCCGTGTTGCAGGATTTAACAATACTGATTCAAACGCAAGGGAACAAACACCAAAACTGGTTTTATAATTCTCAACAGGTATAGATGTACCATCTGGTTCCGCTTCTTCGTCTTCTGGAGGCTTGTCCTTCTTTTTGCCTGACTTTCTCGCTGCTTTTGTATTGCAAATATCGCACAAAGTTTTGTTCCCTGTTTACGTTAAAGCAATTTCATGTTAATACTGTTAAAATTATTTGCTTTCATTCAAAATAAATTCAACCATTGTGTTTTGTTGTGTCTGTACAATGTAGTTAGTTGTGTCATGTAAAGTGTATAATTTTTATCAATGTTTCTTTAGTAACTCACAGAAGTAAACAGCTAAAGAAGAGGACTCCTCGATGAGATCTAAAAGATCTTGACCTTCCAAAGCTTCGATGACGTCACCGGCTGGATTTTTCTGAACTAACAGCCAACTCAACAGCTGTTGTTCATCGTATAAATCACCTGTAAGTGCAGTTTTGTTTATTGATGTGACCGCATTATGCCATATTACATTGTTATTAATGTCTGGTACGTTACCGGCATAAATCACTGGATCTTTAGAGCCGAGTTTAAAGAACAGAACAGCTGGAAGCGCAAACACCCCGTATTCTTTAGCCATCTGTCGATCGTCTATTTTTACAAAGTTGATTCCAGCACCGTCCGCATCGTCGTCTATGTGCTCGATTTCCGCCAGCACTCTGGGGCATTGTTTGCAGTCATTACTGTCTAAAACATTTATATGTGCAATACAGTTGATTTTAAAATATAACTAAACGATTTGCTCCAAGAATCATCTACAATATCAACATTGAAATGAAAAAGTACTCACAAAAGAACACGGCTACATAGTCCGATGTTTGTCGTATCTTCTGAAACATTTTTCTGTTAACTTTCTCTATGTGATCTGTGAGTTCCATATTCCCTGGGTTGGTCAGCCAGTCCAATATCTCTTCCTCGTCGTCAATGTCACCATCATAGTTAATGTATTTGGTTTTGCGGAAATATGTTATTCCTGGTGGGTTTCTGAATCCGTATTTCTTGGCCATTAGGCGATCGTTGCATTTGACTACTTTTATACCGTATTCTGATGCTTCGTCATCAATCAATTCAACGTGTCTGAGAATCTTAGGACTGTCTGGATCTTCTTCTTTATCTGAAAAACAATTTTTTATCAAAAACAATAACTTGTGGCACTTAGTGACATTTTATTCGAATAGGTATAAGATTGCAATACTTACAGAATACCACGGCCAAAAATTCCTTAGTCTCTATGTATTTGAACAATTGGTCTCTATCTATTTCTTCTATACTTTCGTCATTTTTCTGATCGACCATCCATTCCAAGACCTCGGATTCATCCAATAGATTTCCTAAAATATTTTCACAGTTTACTACATGCTGAAAACCCTATACAACATTGAATAAGAAACCACATCCATATAATTGTTTTGGAAACTCACCAGTTTACATCCAATAAGGCATGCTCAGATACAACTACTAAACCATGCTGACATCATTCGTGTGAAATGAGTAATGACAATTTTTTTATAGAAAATTATTTATTTAACGAAAAGGTTGTTCCAGCGCCGACTCAACGATTCAACGTAACAATATTTTAAACATACATGCTTATTTTCTGTCAAACATTACAACTAACATCTTGACTAAGTCTCACAACGCCAGCACTGTCACGAGATTAAGAAACGTTTTGGATGACCAGAAGTTTAAAACAATGTGTACATGTAACAATATTGAGCAGACACTTGTAGTCATCCAAAACTGACTAACTCCAGTCGAATTATGAACTGCAGAAATGACAATGAAAATATTTATTGCACTA
This sequence comes from Eupithecia inturbata, assembly GCA_963662085.1. NCBI lineage: Eukaryota > Metazoa > Arthropoda > Insecta > Lepidoptera > Geometridae > Eupithecia > Eupithecia inturbata. The sequence goes on from OY759184.1 coordinate 12,865,239, forward strand.
CGATCCGGCATCGAGTTAATTGAAAATTGGTGTTGGTATAAAATATTAACAACTATACTTTTAATTCTAAAAGTTAAAGTAACAAGTTAACGAAATGTCGCATTACAAAATAATGAGATTCCATGAAGACTAGAAAACTATATGAACATGAAATCCTTACAACAAATTATAAGTCTTTCAAGATGGCACGGCAAAATATAAAAAAAAATGCCTTCGAGTTGTTATGTTACATCTCATTTCACTTTAATTTCTAAATATTGGAATCAATTTACAATCAAATAAAGATTTGTACACCTGCTATATCACTATACACCCCAATATTTAGTCTCCACATGATCTTCATTGTAGCACAAACATGTACTTTGAAAAGATGAATATGCGTGGACTGTGTTCGCTCATTCAGCGACGCGCAGGTTCACAGTAAGACGAACAGGAAGAATGATACGAATACAGTCCACGTGCAACATGTTACAACATTCAACCCTGTTAAGTACTTGCGGGATCAAGGGACACGAGGTTATTGAAAAGCTAGCAATGTTAATGGGCAATGACATTCTGATGTAACGTTAGTTTGAATTTCTCTAGAAGACCACTACAGCTGAGGTGAGAATGGCAAAGAGTCTACAAAAATAACAATCGTGTCCGCTTGACGCCTCGCGTGCACGCCCCGGCCTGCGCCGACATCGGGGATGCCGACGCAGGTTCATACTTCTACAATAGTTACAGTTTACCACCACCAAATGTTTTCAGAATCGACTGAACCTTTTTTCCCCTTGGCCGGTTTGTCCGGCTTAGCCAGCGCCTTGTTTTTGCCCTTGGTTGGTTTCTCTGAACTTTTAGACTTGTCCTTTTCGATGGTCTTGGACGGCATCTTGGTCGGCGTCGCTTTGGCTACTTTTGTCGGACTTTGGACTTTAGTAGGACAGCACTGGTAGGGTTCATAAGTCATTTTTGGGACCGCCGGTTTCGCCCCCAATCCAATGTAGAAGCAGCGATCGCCTGCAGTCAGTAAAAATTTGAGGTTTACAACCCGTATAAACGGTAGAGAAAAGAAAGTTAACTGCGAGTTAATACTGTGCAAGGTTCGAAAGCGCCTATAGTTAAGCGCTAGTTGTAGAATGAACAATGTTAGTAAGTTTAAGAGTTGAAAACATTGAATCTGTAAGCGCTCGCGAATGACTGCAGGCGACAGCTAGTCTAGAGTAGGGGACCCATGCGGGGCCGAGACCATGCAGATGTGGGGAGTGCCTCCGTGCTCCGTGCGAGACAGGGACCTATCTACTCATTTACCTGAGAACATTCGTTTTATTCTACCAAAAAAACTATCGTCTTCGTTATTGTTATCATCTCGGTTGGGACTCCGTACTTTTGTACCTACTTTCGCTTTAGGCCATTTTCTTCTCTTCACATCGTCTTCGTCGTCTTCATCTTCTTCATCTTCGTCGTCGTCATCATCGTCATCATCATTATCACTATCTTCGTCGTCATCATCTTCGTCATCGTCGTCGACGTTATCATCTTTGTCATCGTCGTCGTCGTCGACGTCATCATCATCGTCGTCGTCATCATCATCATCATCGTCGTCGTCATCATCATCATCATCGTCGTCGTCGTCGTCATCATCATCGTCGTCGTCGTCGTCGTCATCGTCGTCGTCGTCGTCATCATCGTCGTCGTCGTCATTATCATCGTCGTCGTCGTCATCATCATCATCATCATCGTCTTCGCCATCACCGTCATCATTATCATCATCATCGTCATCGTCATGATTGTTAATTAACTTTCTTGATCTACTAGTCAATTTAGAATTTTGAGTTTTTATACTATCGGGTTTCTTAGGACTAAATCTACTGCTTGGGTTTTTTGTGTTAGGAATGCTTTTAATATTTTTAATCTTTAAGCTAACTTTGTCATCATCGTTGTCGTCGTCATTGTCTACTTTATTCGTGATTTTATTGCCTGGAAAACGTACTTTTAGTTTACTTTGCATTTTACTCGTAGTATCTAATCGGCTGCTGGGGCTTTTTAAACGTACAATATTTTGAAATTTAATAGATTTTTTTGGTCCTTCATTGTCATCATCATCATCATCAGCATCGTTATCGTTATCGTCGTCATCATCATCACCATCATCGTCGTCCTCGTCATCATCATTATCATCGTCGTCCTTGTCTTCGTCATCATCGTCGTCCTCGTCATCATCATCAGGAACGTTCTTCTGTTTTCCTTGCCCTCCTTGCTTATTTTTATCAACGTCGCCCGGAAACCTTATCTTCAAGGTCCCCATCTTCTTCCACTGTGCAGACTTAGCTTTTTGTGCGTCTCCTGTATCTGCTGTCTTAGCAGCGAACCCTGAGGCTTTTTTATCACTATCTGCATTGGCCTTTGATTTAATATAAGCTTTATTTTTGCGGTGGCTATCTTCACCTGCAGGCATTAGTAACTGTCATGCAAAATGACATAGCTCAAACATTGAGAATTTAAGGCGTAAAGAAGTGTACGGCTTCGCAGTAAGAATAAGAATTAAGAATGATGTCATGCACGTATAATTTGTAAAAATAGTACATTAATAACTTAATTTCGGCCTTAAACAAATATTTCAATTTCATATTATATGGATGTGGATTCTTACTTTTTTGATCTACAAGCCACTGGAGGACCTTATTTTCGTTCTTTAAATCACCTATAAACAGGATACACAGTTATTTACACAATTTTGAATCATTCGATTCATAATTTTGACTACAATCGTTCAACAATTAAGCTTAAATATTTCAGCTCAAAAAATCATATGACTTACCATCGTACATTATCGGCACTCCGGTCTCGTAATATACTAATGCTGGGAAACTGAATATTCCGATATCTGACGCTAGTTTCGAGTCCTTTGACTTGACAAACTGAATTCCTTGTTTGTCGGTGTCATCGTCAATAGTTTCCAATTCTTCAAGAATATCGTCACATGTATCACAATTTTCACTGTCTGTAACGAAAAATAGCAAAACATTACCATCAAAGTCTTTTGTAAATATAAGGCGTTAGTCAGTTTAGCACGCAATACCGAAAGGGGACGTTCTGCTGATGCCACAGAATAACTTAAAATTAACAAACAGGTCCAAGGTCAATCTTATACCTACCCAAAAATTTAGCAACTAACTTATTTTGCAAGCTCACATAATACGACAAATCGGCGGTCCAAACGGCTGATTTTAATACACTTATAATATGGAGGGCATTGCGGTCAATGCCGCAATGCCCTCCATATTATAAGTGCGCGGCGACAGACAGCTGACCGCGCCTACATGTGCGTTGAAACGTGAACTCTGTCTCGTGATCACGTATAGCTGTCACTTTCGGGTGGGGGTGGATCATTGCGCCGTTGCCTGCTACTGTCGTCGTCGTCAGTCAGGAGGACAGTCGGTGAGCTGAACGGAACCATTTGAGCTAGTCGTTTTAGAAGCTAATTAATTAGCAAAACGCGCGCGATTGTTTACTTACAATACCAAACTAATGTAGCGAAAAAAAATTTAGAATTTTTTTATGTGCGTTAACGTATTGCGTGTAAAGATAACAAATGCGTTGGAACTGCCTAGTGCTGCCGCGCTGTCGCGCCGACACACACGGCGGCACTGTCAATGACCGCGTATGTAGTACTTTATGACGGGCCGTCGCGTCGGGTGAGGCGAGAATGGGCTTAACCAATGCAAAGGGGCGGTCGCGATATTTGGGATGGCTTAGTACAATAAGGCAACATTTGTATTAAAATTAAAAATAATTTTAAAAAAAATAATCTTTTGCGACTTGCTTTGTTTTATGAATCGTATAATCTGTAGCAGCAGATGAATAATGCGGTATTGCGCACTGGTTCAAATAACACCCTGTATAAATACTTACAGAAGTAAACGGCCAAATGTTCCACATCATTGATCAAATCCTTCAACGTCTTCCTATCAACGCTCTCAATAACATCGGGCTGGGAATCATGAAGCTCCAAAACCCATTTGAGAATAGCCTCTTCATGCATGAGATCACCTTCGTAGATAGTTCTGAACTTGTGCCTGTAGAAGGCTAAAGCTGGTAGGTCGTTCAGATCGTATTCCTTGTCTATGCCATCATCTGATGTTTTCACGAAATCGATGTCCTTTTCTTCGCATTCATCGTCGATATTCTCAAGCTCGCTGAGGATTTTCTGGGATTTCTTGTCTCCTTCTTTGTCTATCACAAAAAATATGGGGCTTTAATATTTTTTGACAACCTTTGCTTACTTTGCGGCCAGATGAAGCTGTGCGATGTCCAATATTAATAGTAAACTATGTCCAGTATCATCTAACTATTTATTTATTGAAGGAGTTTGGTAAAATATTTGAAACACTATACAATAATATACATTTCCTTGATACTGATGAAAAACAATGGTTACTAAAATTTGGTTGACTTCAGTGACTAAGTAAACTCTATAGCTTATCTTTCTTTTAAGAAAGGATGACATTATGTTACTTACAAAAGAACACTACGACATGGTCGTTTTCCTCCAAGATCTTCTCCAGCATCTTGGAGTTAACCTCCTCGATCTTGCCGGGGATCTCGAGCGTGTTTTCATCCGTCAGCCACGAGAGAACTTCGTCTTCATCTTCGATGTCTCCTGTAATTGAAACAGCATCAAAATCTGGTTCGTTTCTATTATTATATGGGACCAATGAGTATTATTGTTTCTTTCTTTTCTATTGTATTTGGTCGGTCTCAACTTCGTACACATTAGTTGCGGAACTAAGCAAGACAATAATCTATCCACATTGAAGCTCGATTGTGATGATGCTGTGTGTATTGTCCAGCATTATTTATTTATTTATTGTATCTATCTACTATACTATACTCGCGTGGAGCCGAAGCGTAGCCTGAAGCGGTTGGATTGGCCTCCCACACTAGCAATCACCAATTTCCTGATCCCTTGTTGTTTCAGTCTAGTCAACGGCAAAAAGTTTTTGAAGGTAAATTTTAATTAGTTTATTTTGAACTTACCCTTGTAGATCAGAGGGTCCTTATTCCTGAAGAACACAAGCGTAGGGAAGGTCTTGATTCCGTATTTCTTAGCCAGCGAGATATCCTCCGTGGTGACGAAGATGATTCCTGTCTCGTCGAGTTCGTCGTCAATGTTCTCCAGTTCGTCCAGTATGTTGTCGCATTCCTCCCCTTCTTCGCAATTGCCACCTGAAAGTTGAACGTGTTTTAATATTTTTTCAACATTCTGCAGTAACTAGTTTGGATTATACGTCGCAATTTTTCCACTCAAATACTCATATTTTGCGTTATAATAATATGTGATTTTGGGTTACTGGGAACTTATATTTTTGAGTATAAGATTTAGTATTTCAGGTTATAAGTTATATAGGCTATTCTATTTTGCTAATATTTTCTATTAGCTGGGCGATTCATGTAGATTCTTGTGTGTACCAATCAGACTGTTTACGCCACTCATTTTTGTTCTTTTTTCGTATTCACAATGCATACATTGTGAATACGAAAAAAGAACAAAAAAACAAGAAGCGGTGAAATAATTCATACTAGTGATATACTCACACTTACAAGTGCTTATAAATATACCTAACGCTTGGTAGATAATAATACTTACTGAAATACACCACAACATATTCGTGCTCTTCAATCAAATCCGACAAAATCTCATCAGTAACTTCTTCAATAGTCGCACTGTTCTTCTGTTCAATCAGCCATTCCAAGACTTCGTCCTCATTCATAAGGTCTCCCTCGTATATCGCAGGAATGTTCTCTTCGAAGTAAACTAGTGTTGGGAGATGGTCGATGCCGTATTCTTTAGCTTCTGCATCGTTGTCCATTCGGACGATGACGATTCCTTCCTTTTCTAGTTCGTCATCGATGTTTTCTAGCTCGTTTAGAATGCGGATGTCTTGTTTATCGTCCTTGTCATCTGAAAGAGAGGTTACTATTACTTCTAGCCTTTATTATCCCATTGTTAGGAAATTCCCTTGGTCCTGGCTTCCAAAGTCAAAGGGTTTTATTTCCATAAGACTGTACATGTTATTTACCTCCAGATACAATTTTAGTGTTCGGGTGTATGTAAGACACGTCTGAAAGTATATACTTGCTCCAAAAGAGATCCAAAGAGAGTACTTATTTAAATTTAAAAAAAAAATTATTTGTCAAGCCAATATATTATATAAATATTACATAAAATATTTATTAAAACGAATACTTACAGAAAATAACAGCTAAGTACGGGGTACTTTCGATAAGCTTGTCCATCATCTCATCAGTAACTTCAGGAATTTCGCTGTGCCGTTTCTGATGAAGCAGCCATCCCAAAAGTTCTTCCTCCTTCATCAAATCTCCTTCGTACATATGAGGGATTCCCTTTTCGAAGAACACCATAGTCGGGATTGTTTCGATACCGTATTCCTTGGCTTCCTTGTCATCGTCGATTTTGACGAAAGCGATGTCGTTTTGGTCACACTCATCGTCAATGTTCTCCAACTCAGTGAGGATCTTTTGACTCTTCTTTTGGTCCTTGTCGTCTGAAATGAATTTGTAGAACTGTATTTCATTTTTTTGCCAGTTCTCGACAGTGTACAAACTTGTGTAATGGCAATGGCTAACGGTAATAATTAACTAATTTTGGATGGCGTGATTAAAACGCTGGCAATGTATCAAATGTGGTTTAAAAATCAAGCCTTGACAGACATGGCATCCGAAACGTTACCATACAAAACATGATTGTCGATGAGAGTTAAAAGAATTTGGGACATATAATTATTATTTTGTGAGATATTCACAAAATAATAATTATATGTCCCAAATTCTGCAATTACGAGGATAAAGAGAATATAGATGAAAATAACTTACAGAAAAGAACAGCAACGTAATGCATCTTCTCAATAATCAGGTCAAGCATTTCATCAGTGATGTCTTCGATTT